>JAUZNJ010110400.1:0-20160 GCA_034780135.1 Jordanella pulchra | reverse complement strand
GGCCTCTCTCATCTTTTTAAGTGGGAGAACTTGCACAATTGGTGACTGACTAAATACTTATTTTCCCCACTGTAGTTACTTTGCATAATTTTAGCTTAAAGGCCACTGCAGCATCTAGAACGTACAGCTTGACTTCACAAATCCCCGGCCTCACTCTCCAGAGGCGTCATTTAACCCACAGGTTACTTACACAACTAGGGGGCATCATTGTTTGGGAGTTATTTTCACTGGACTGTAAGATCACTTCTAGATTACACACAATGTTTACAAGTTACTTTCACCAAGCTTATTTTTCATATGTTTTATCCTCCTGAAATAACCTTACCTCAAACATTCTTTGTTTTATTTTTGTGTTTATGTAATGCTCATGAGAGCTTTAAAGTTTGTATAAAATACCTAGAATACTTAGAGGTTTATTATGCAACAAACTAATATCATATCACTTTTTCTTTTGGCATATTTTTTTTTTTTTGCATTCATCTTTGCACTTTTGTTTAAATGAGAGATACACAAAGGAGTGAAGATTGCTGTATATCATAGGTCAGAAGAAAGTCAAAGAGTTGCATCATCCTTACCATGTCTGTTGATGAGCAGAGCTAAATACTCTGTGTAGTGGGAGGTGATGAGGAGCAGCAGAGCTGGACTCTGTGTCGTCCTGAAGCTCAGTGAGACATTTTCTCCCGTGAGAACGAAGTCAGGGTGGATGGAGGAGGGCAGATCACTGCTATTTCTGCTCAGCTCTTGGGGACCTTTGATGGTGTAGCTGACAGACGTTGCAGGTTTAAAGTCGGCTGACACCTCTGGAAGACATAAGAGATCATTTCATAATAATTTGTCTGATTTCCTGCTATACAAACAATTTTATATGAAGTAACCCTAACGGAGAACGGGTGTGTTTTAGAATAAATATGATCCACAACAGCTAGCTCAGTGTTCACTTTTATTATTGTGAGGATTATATGTTTAATGATATACTATAACTGAACTATAAGCTGCTGGGTTGTAGAAGCTGAGCTGTTTTAATCATTTGTTTAATAACTTTTTTAATTGCTACAAGTTTTTCCCATCAGAATTTCATTGAACTTAATTTTTTATTATTTTTTTTTATTCTGATATTATTGGGAAGTTTATCTCTGAACTAAAAGGAAAAAGTTAATTTTCCAACATCTTCAAAAGTGACATTTCCAAACAGTACTTGTGTGACTAATTTCTACCTGGAAATGGTTAACTGGGGTATTGCTGACATTTTCAGAACAGGTTTAATAACATCAGTGTCACTGACTTATTGTTCAGTGATGTTATTAAGCCTCTAATTTACAGTTTTGTCCAGGCAGTAATTAAACCTAAATGAAGTAAAAAGGTCATGTTGTTTACTAGATTTTTAAACCTTTCTCCAGTCTGCAAAGGATGACTTTTTCTTCTGATGTTTTTACATGATGCTTTTATTATTTAGGCAAACACAGTGTATACAGAGATGAAAGCATGTGAATCAGCTATGTTATAAGGAAAGAAATTTGTTTAAGTTTGTAATTCAGTTTTCCTTTAATCTGTCCCACTCTGTCCTTTAGGTGTTAATTGAAATAAGACTTAAAACCAAAATTAAAGAAAGCAGTGATTGCAATAACAGCATCAGTAATACTTATTTTTCAGTAACAACGTAATCTAAAAACCTTCCTCTTTTCAGTCGCACCCTTAGCTACTCAATATACAATACTCAATCAATTACAGCACGCTCTCTGCTGCAGGAGAGAGATGATTTTGGTTTCTAGTGCAGGGATGCTGCATAGAGGCATGCATGGCACACACACACAGACTAATAACAAGAGAAACGCCCAGCCAGCGTGAATATACAGACTATTTCATGATCACCAGAGTTAAAGACAAAATGTTCCTGTTTCGGATTGTATGTTTGGGAACCAAGATTGTATCCAAGTTTGTTAGAAACAGCTCCAGTCTAATAAAGCACCTTAAATGGTCTCAACCATCAACAACACTGACCTACAGCTGGTTGACTTAGTTTGGCAATACATTGCTATTCACTTTTTGGTGTTAAAGTGAAATCACCTGAACGATATCATTTTTACTGTTAACTGTTAATAACTTAACTCTCGTCTGGATTAGTTTGACCCTTTAAATTTGACAAACTGTTTGGGATCAATTTTCTTAACAAGCATTATTTTTTGTACCTATTTTACAGCCAGTTAATGTCTATTAATGTACACAAGTTTAAAGTTCTAAAGTATCAAACTTGTTTAATCTTTTTTTTTATGACAAACACAAATGTGTCTTGACTCATTTTCCCAACAACACATATAACAGTGTTGCAGATACAGTAATTGTACACTGAATCAATATAAAACATTTCATATTTGATAATTAAACCCACAGTTCTGTTCAACGTTTTAGTGACAGAAAATGATCAAACTCGTTGACATTTTAGACAAAATAAAATACCATAAAATTTAAATCCACACTTTGACTACGCCACTATAAAACCTACGGTAAGAGTTTTGTATTTGCAACTCAGAAGTGGACTAGTTTAATTTGGATTACCACCTGCATAAATCAACCAACTGTGTTTTGGCTTGAGCTTAAAATATGATGACTGGAAATTATTCTGAAGGATATTTTGCACAAGAGCAGATTTCATGATTTCATCCATTACAGAGAATGGTAGCATCTCAGACCTTCACATCACTGCAAAGCATGTTTGGATGCCAGTAAGTTGTCCTTCTTCTAAAATGCGGTTTTGCAGGAGGGGTATTCTGCCTCATCAGTTTATAGATTTTTTTTGCCTAAAAAGATCAAGATGTTTTTGGCAAATAAAAGGCAGGCCTTTTTGTTCTGCTGGGTCAGCAGTGGGTTTGGCCTTGAAACCCTCCCATAAAGGTCATCTTTTACAGCACAGATCACAGACCCCTCAGTTGTCTAAAAACAATTAGATCACCTTTACAGGGACTTAAAAGAGGATTTATTACGGTAAGATGTTATTTAAAGTCAGAGGTGGGTAGAGATCCCATAAATTGTACTCAAGTAAGAGTACAAAGTGGTCAGGAAATTACTAAAGTAAAATTAAAAAAGTATTTGGTAAAAACGCTACTTGTGTACTAAGTAGTTATTGGTAAGTAGCATCTGATTTAATGTTTAGAAATGATGCAGACAGACAGACTTTATGTGAAAAATCTGATATTTAAAAACTTAGATGGATACATCTTAGGACAGGGTAAAGAACCTCTGCTGATAAAATGTATTGTTTACTGTATGTTTACCTGATCTTAGAATAGTTCAAATTATTCCCAGAGGAATAATTTTACTCAGGTAGGAGAGGTGATGCTTAATAAAAATAATATTCAAGTAAAAGCAAGAAGAATGTCACAGTAAAACTACTCCTAAAAGTAGAGTTTGTACAAAATGTTACTCAAGTAAATGTAACTGAGTGAATGTAACTAGTTACTACTCACCTCTGCTTAGTGCTGCTTTAATATCTAGGTCACCTGTTTTTGCATTTTTTTTCCAAATATTCTTGATTCTAAAGACCTTGCAGTAAAATTAAATCAAACATAAGCTGTAACTTACGAGTTATTTACATTAACAAAGGTCAGGTTAACTTTGAATTAACAAATGATGGAAGAGGAACTCGTAATTTTAAAACTGCCTTTTGTATTTACTTTATCTGATACAAAATGTGATATACAGGGACAACAAAGCAAAAGCAGAGGAAATATCTAAATAAAACAGCAAGTAGTTACTGTAGCTTAGTCTACTACAGCTGCTTTATTGAAACATTATGATTGTTTAGTGAAACAAAATCATTTTTATAAATGCATGAATTCATTTTTAAGACTGTTTAGCTGTAATTTAAAGAAGAAAATGGTATTTCTTTGTAAAATATTAAACAGCGAGAGTGTGTTAGTGTGACTCACAAAGAAAACCCACAGTGTGCAGCAGCATGCAGCAGGAGATGAGTGCAGCAGGAACAACGCATGTCAATACTTGGTGGGTGGTGGGTTAAGAGGGTCTTTCTAAAACGCAGACAGCTCGACTCTCTCAACTTAAAGGACTTATGGATTGCCAGAATAACAGCGCATTGTTATTCACTTTGTTCTCAGTGGGTGTAAAAGCAGAAAAAAAAAATATTGTAAAAAAGAAGTCATTGGACACACTGCAGCCCATCTTCTGGAACAGAGGTGAAGTCATGCAAAGACCTCTTCTGTGAATATTCATCATAAAATACATCCCTGAGATCCAACTGACCTGGTTGTTTGGTTTCACACTTCATGATTTCCACACATTTCAGTAGTTTTGACTCTTCTATTCCGATTATGTGGCCATTATAAATCTGTAGTTATTTTTATGTTTTGTATTAAATATGACCTTGGTTACATTTGTCCTGACAGATGTAGAGTTGTTAGAGAATTGATTTGACTTGCATATGAAGCAAAAAACAGTTTTTGAGCTTTTAACTATGTTATACTGCTATTCCTCCATAAAAAATGTGTAGAAAACCAGATTTTATCTTGATTTATGTATCTCTGACTAATCCTCATGAGTTATGCTGTCTGAGTAGCATCACCTCCGTCTATTGTTAAAAGGAACAGTTGGTGGTAGGAGGTTGGAGATCATGTAAATACGAAGGCCTGCTCCTGAAAGCAGCTACCTTAACCTTGTCAGCACTGTAACAAAAATGCCTGCTCTCTCCTATCAGTAAGGAGTGATGTGAGGCAGAGATTCCAGCTCAGAGTTGAGACGAAGTGGCTCTTTCAGCAGCAAATCAAAATAGGGCAGAAACCTCTCTCTTTTAGATAATGTCTAAGTCAGGAAAATCAGTTTTTGGCAGCGAGAGGTCTCAGACTTTGTTCAGCCTTTATACTGGCATGATAAGGCGAGGTCATAAAATGGGCGGCAGCCAGAGGGGTGAGGTGGCTTCAATCTGGAGGCAAATGTTTTTCTTTAGGGTTGGAAGAAAAGAACTATATTTTATTAAAAAGCAATACCCATGTAGTGGTAAATCTATTGTTTCATTATATATTTGCCTGTAGGTCACTTTCAAAGGTATAAAAAACATGAGGTAGAAGCTTTAGGGAGGTTTTAAGAGGAAGTTTTGTTTCTTCTGGAGATAAACTCCAAAGTAGTGCAAAAAAAAAAAACTAATAAACAAAGAACTTCAAATGTCAGGCTGCTAAATAACTTATAAATAGTCATACATAATAAATCAGGATATCATTAAAAGGGTTTTCAAGTTACTCTGTTAACTTAGTGAAACACAATGGTAATTACACACATTGTGATGTTTTAAAGCCTTTGTTTCTGTTAATTGTGATGAGTTCTTGGTGAACTATAATAGAATTACAACATGTGGGATAAGAATATGACATCAGACCAATAAAAAAGATTATAAAACAGAAATTTGGCCTTATCAGAGTAAATAGTTTTAATGATTGACAACGACTGTATAAACCTTATCACTCTGATTTGAGTAATAAGGGTTATATCCATGTTTATATGACATTTAAACAAATATCAGATGTTTGCAGCTTATTCTACAAGACAGGAAGCAGGAAATAGGACTTCTTTTTTATACTCATTTACCATTATCAGCAGTTCACCTTCATGTTAGAGGGGAATGTTGATTATAGCTCTATAGCTCTTGTTTTCTGCTCAAATATAGACTTGGAGTCACTTCTCCTTTCTATGTACCTGTATGGCAGAAGGCTCCAATGTAAGCAGACAAGCTGCAGTCACAGTGAAAGCCTGTGGTTTTCTCCACACAGCGTCCCTGGTTCTGGCACAGTGAGCCATAGCTGCTGCAGTGACCTGGGCAGCCGGCTCGAACCCCCGGTGTGATCTTGGCCCTTTCCTCCAGGTCTAGAGTGACGCCATTCAGCTGCAGAGAGCGGATGCAGCCTCGGAAACCCCTCTGCCTGGACGCCGTGCCTCCTAGGGACATAAACATGAGATGTAGTCAAAGGAACAATAAACTGTGCTTTCATTTTTAATACAGCTATGGTAAGAACGAAGTAAAACATTTTTCCCAAAGGATTTGAGAGGGACAGAAGCACCAATATTTCATGAATCTGTGTATAAATGCAAAATGAAGCAGATGTTGCCTTTAGTTTCCAGAAGCTGCAGTGAATTAACAAGTCTCAGGCTCAAGTTTCCTGATTTTCAAAGAAAAACTTTTCCGCTGAAAATGAAGAAATAAGTCGGGAGGAATTGTGTAACCAGGAGTTTTAATGATGCTTCCCTTTTCGTTCAGATGGGATTCTGTTGTTCCCATAGTTCAAACATGACAACCTTTCAAAGCAAAGATCACGAGCTGAAGCTCCTTTTGTACTTGAAGAGCAAACTCATGAAGCAGCTGTTTGCACTCCGAGGTTCGAGATGACAGCTTCCCATTCTCCACACTAGTAAATCACTGTAAGACTCTCCTCTCTGGTCCCCCAGCCTGTGCTCTGATATGACTCATAAATTATTAAAGCTGCAAAGCTACAGATGACAGGAAACCTCCTTTAGTGTCTCTTCTGAGAAAACACAAAGAAGAGCATTTGTCTGGCTTTCATTAGTAAATGACCAACATTAATATATGAAAGGATAAACTTCTAACGATCACTCACACACTGACACAGATCCACTTAACATCCACCGATCAGGCTTTTTATGCAAATATCACCACAGTTTAATCAGTGTCAAATTCACAGCTACTGTTATCCTGCTTTCTGCATAATGTTTCAGGTAATTAAGCTGCAAATTCACATTTTCACTTCAACTGTTCCCCGAAGAGCAACTAACTCAGCCACAAACACCAGCAAGAAAATCATTCTAGTAAAATTCATATCTATAGCTTCAAGCAAGAACTTCTCTAAATTCTGGGATTTAATATTTTGGGATCTAATGAAAATTAAACTGGCTTTAAAGGGTTTAAAAAATGTTAAGCAAGTTTTAGTCATATATTTAAACACAACAAATCCTAATTGCAGATGGGGAATTTAAAACTAACTTTGATAGGTTTTGATGACCAGTTAATGAAGCTAATATAGTTAAGACCAAAAAGTGTTTCCTCCTTTTTAATGTCATTGAACCATTAAGGGTGCTCTTCATTTCAACACTTATGTTTTTGATTTAAGACAATTTAAAACACATTTATAAGAAATGCAAACATTTTTTTGTGTAGGTTTTAAATTTGCGAAGGGTTGGCGGTTCAAGCTCTGCTCTGGCTTTCAGCCTCATTGTGTCCTTGGGCAAGACACGGGCCCGGTGCCGGCAGGGTACGGCAGCCTTACTTCTGTCAGTGAACCCCAGGGCAGCTGTGGCTACAATTTAACTTGCCACCGTGAGTGTGCGGGTGAATGACTAAATGTAGTGTAAAGCGCTTTTTTCCTGACTTCAAAAAGCGCTATATAAATACAGGCCATTTACCATTTGTCTTGTGAAAAAGAGAGAAATAAAAAAAGAAAAACAGTAAGCCTGTAGGATACCGTATATCTGTATGTATCTGTATGTATCTGTATGTATGGAGTATCTGTGTGCACATTAAACCAGTGTATGTATGTGTAAGCACGCTTGGGTAAACAAGGTTTCTACATACAAATGTTCAATAGCAGGTGTAAGGAGCCACAGACCTGCCCCCAAGGATCTAGAGCATACACGGCCCTTAGATAGGGGAGCCCCTTCAGGTCCAGCACAGGGAACACTGCACCCTTAAAGTATGGAAAATCCTCCATTTTTTGAATGCAAAGTCACATATACTAGACAACAGACAATATTGAAGCTTCTTTTGTAAATATGCCAAATCAATCTCCAAATTTCAACATATTTTTGTAGAAAGTTATAAATTCATACCCTTTTTTCTGTACCTGATACTGTCTTCTGGATCTGTTCAGAGGTCATTAAATCGACAACCAGAGAAAGGTTTACTGTTTTTATGAGTTTAAAGTTTTCCTTTTAATTTCTGATTTTTTTTTTATTTCAAGTTGATTAATATCGATATTAAACTGAATCTGGCCTCATGGTGTTGCTGAAACATAACTTTTCATCATAGACATATCATATGCATTAGAGGTTTGAATGCCTATAAATGAATTCAACTTTTTTTTTATAATTAGTACGCCTAAAAATGCAATAAATGAGTCCTCTAATATACATTAAAAGAAAGATTTGACTTCATCCACGTTCAGGAGCATAACCCATCAACATGAGGCTCATTTATTTACAGAGATGCAGAAAAAAAACTGAATTTGGCCTACTACCTTAAGTTGGAATTCTTAAAAAAAGAAAAAACAAGTGTAGTATTGGGAAAAGTGGTAGAATGAGAACAACAATAGTGCTATTTTAAATTACTCCTGTGAAAATTAAACCCTTACACTTGGGTTATTAAATGCCTCAGAGTGGTTTTTACATTTTCACGCTTCTCGTTAGTTTGATTCGGAAAAGAATTTGAGGCTGAGTTGAAAATTCACCCAAAATTAGTCCTGAGGCTGAGAGTAAAAACAATGCATGATTGCAAATGGTCGCATTTTTTCACATTAGATCACAGTTGGAGCAAAATCTGACTCACTGGAGGAAACTCCAGCCTTTTGAAAGCTCAAAAGCTTTTTACTTGAAAGTCATTCAAGAATGTTAAACGTCTAAAATAACTCATCTCACTACTCAGTCAGGCCCTTTAAGAGGACCAGTAAGGATAAACCTATTCTGACTGAATAGTTACCACAATCTCAGCCAGTCTGCGTACATTAGTGGATGATTAAACCAGCAATATGTAATTGAAAGAAATCTACAGTAACAATAGCAAATTTGGTACTAAAAAGGAGGAATGTAAAGCATATATTTATTTTAAGAATAAAGCGAGGCTGATTGTAAAGCCACTGGTTAGAGAGAAGAGTGTAGAAACCACAGATAAAGCAGGTCTGAGTGATCAAAGCTGCAAGGCTTGACAGACAGAGATAACCGTATCTGCAGTGAGAGTGCATTTTGTCACTATGAAGGATAAAATTAACATTTCAAGATATCCAGAAAAGAATAGAACCACCTGGTCTTTACCAAATCAGCTATAATTTGACAATCTGTATTGTATTTTTTTTTTCCTCAACTCACCTTCAGGCTCTGTGAGCAGACAGGAGGAATATCAGCACTTGTTAACAACAGATGATGTAATCCTAGACCTACTGCAGTGAAGGAGTGTCTCTGCATTCAGAGTAACTTCACTGTTAGCAGGATTTTTCTGTATCACCATACCTTTAGCCAAGATAAAACATCAAACTTAAGGTAATTTATTTAGAATAAAAATTCTGAATTTATGTTGTGGATGAACACAAAGCAGGGCAACATTGTAGAGCTGTAGAATATTATTTATGCTTCCGATAAATAGAATCACTATGAGTGCCATTGTAGTTTATTTCAGACTCCCCAAAAAAGAACAACTTTTTCTTTAATCACTGTCTAATCTTTTGAGGTTTTGTCATTAATGACACATTACCTTGCACCTTACCATCCATCCATCCATCCATCCATCCATCCATCCATCCATCCATCCATCCATCCATCCATCCATCCATCCATCCATCTTCTTCCACTCATCTGTCAGGGTTGTGGTGAGACTGGTGCCTCCAGCAGTCTATGGTTTAAAGGCAGGGTACACCCTGGACAGGTCGCCAATCTGTTGTAGCGTAATACACAAACAGAGTCACACCAAAGGACAATATAAAGACATCAATTTACCAAATAGTGCGATTTTAGCGTCGAGGGGGAAGCTGTAGTTCCTGGAGAGAACCCACACAGAGAATATGCAAAACTCCATGCAGAAAAAAACCCGTAGGCCAAAAATTGCATTCAAGACTGCAAGGGACCAGTGCCATAAACTGTGCCACCATGCGGCCTTCCACCGTTTCTACCCAGTCCTCTTTGCAAAACCAATCCAGCTCAGCAGAACCTGATGGAGCGCATAAACAAACAATTAAGTTGAATAACCTCATCTGGAATTAGCACTGAAATGAACTGTTCTAACAGGTGGATGCTTTGTTGAACACAAGTGATGCTTGCTTTGACCAATGGTTCAACATCATGCTCCTTCTGCTTCAGCCTGAAGGCTTCTATTGTATCTAAAAGGGTTTCTTCTCAGATTATCGTCTCCATCATCATCATCATCCTCATCATCATCCTCATCATCATCATCAAATCAACTCTAACCATTTCCTCTGGCCTCACTACAAAGCCATGCATCCACCTGTTTCACAGCAGGGAGGGACTGATAAAGATGTAAGCTCTCTATAACCCATTACATTTAGGCCAAAGGGTCCAGTTTTGGTCTCATCTGACCCATGAGCGTTCTTTTGCAGTCCACAAAGTAAACATTTCCTATTGTGTTTCTTTTAACTTTGGGCTCCTCTTTTATAAGCTCCCCCAGAGTTACCACTGACCTCTAGGTTGTTTCTCCGAGTACTTTCATTTAATTCCCCCCCCCCCCCCCCCCCCAACCTGTGTGTGGAGGTTCTTGGTCTGCATGATAATGTTAGACCTCTAAAAATACTTAGAAATAAATAATCAGAACTTCACAGAACTGCTGAATTTACACTTAGATAATAAAAAACACAGCTGGACTCTATTTACTGATTTGATGACCTTGAAAAGCAATTAGCTGTACTTGATTTTTTACGGATAAGAGAATAAAAGGGCTGAAAACATTATACAGTCCTTCCACTTTATTGCATTCTGTATTACTTTATGTTGGTCTATTAAACACAATATGTTTGTGTTAGAATAATGTAATAATTGTAGTGTTTTAATCTAATGTTTGTTTAGATGATTTTTAGAAATGATTGTGTTGTGCTTGTACTTTAACTTGTAGTAGTTAGATACATTTCTTAATGTGTGTATAGATTCCTGAAGAAAGGACACACTTCAAATTCCTTCAGTCTGCATCACCATGAAAAGAGCCTAAGGACCTTTTCTAATGTGCTCCGAGGTCATAGGAGTAACAGATGCACACTGAGGCCTTGTTTACAAAGGATCATTTTAGAAGAAGACTGAGGGGGAGAGGAACTGCTCCAGGATCCATATCATGAGACAAGTTCCTGAGGTGAAGGGTTAATCATGACTGCTTAGTTTCTGAGAGTTGGCAGTTCCCGATAAGAAGAAGGACATGCTGTGTGGAGAACTTAAGGACAATAGAGCTATAGTTAATCAAAGCTGGACTTGTTTTGACACTGAACATAGAAGAATTGATTGGTTAACCATATGTTGTAAGCTTTGTACATCTGTTTCTAAACCCCCATCCATGAGACGTTTTGTAACAGGGTTACACTCACTTTCTATTCTAATAAAATGCGAGGTGGAGATAGATGAAGTCAGAACATACAGAGGCAAGGGTCTGTGGTTCTCCACCCGCAGGTAAAGATAATCTTCCACTCTTGTGTCTTCTTTTAATTCTTAAGTGAATGAACCTAACAGTATAAATACATTGAAATTAGTGGTTGTTTTTTGATAAAAGCGGAAATTAAAGGGAAATTAATATTTTCGCAAGGCGTCACATATGTACAAACAGAGCCGTTTTTCTGCAACAACTTGTTTACAAAAACAGATAAAGTCTGAGTCTTTTAGATTGTATTTTTTGGTTTTGGTTTTGGTTTTTTGGTTTTTGGCTTTCCTGAAAGGAGGAGTAAAAAAAAAGTTGGTTAGTATGTGAAATCCCGGCCAGGCAAAGGACATCCCGATATCCTCTGCTTTATTTTGACTTCCTGTTTCAAGTCCTTTCTTCCCTGTGTCCTTTGGCTCCCTTACTGTAACTTTAACACTGGATGCTCTCTATTGTTGTTCTTTAAAGGTTCCCAAGCACCCCAGAGGACTGGCCAACCCTTTCAGCCTCCTGAGGAAGAAAATCCTATGTTGAGTCTTCTTCATCAGTGTGAAGGTGTTGCAGATCCAGAAGAGGTCAGAGATGTGGCGGCCCAGGAATGTGACATTATAAACATTCAACACTGCCTGTTGATGCATCCAGAGAGGGGTTGAAATCAACAACAATCTCCCTGGTTTTGCTGGTTTTCAAAGTTTGCGCTCTCAGTGGACATTACCAAAAATAGTACAAGTTCCCAGACTAACTCTGCTGAAGTGGGTAGTAACCAAGTAAATTCTCTCAGTTACATTTGCATGTGAAACTTTTTAAAGAAATGTACTTCTAGGAGTACTAATACTAAGACATACTATTGACTTCTTCCTTATTTAATTTTAAAGCAGAGCTACTTGATTGAGGACAACCACTCTACCAAGTTACTTCATTGTATCACAGAAAAAAAGATTATAAAAACTGCCCAAACACACAACTATGGTTTATGCTGAAGTGAGACTTTTTCAAAACATTTTTTCTAAATTTTTTATTTTTAATTGCTGAGTTTGTTGTACCATATTTAGGGCAAGTAAATATACAGTAAATAGTATAGCCAATATTATCACCGGAGGAAGTTTAATCTGTTCTAATATTGACATATTACCTACTGTAAGTATTGATTCATGGGTTCTATGCATTTTATACAGAAAACACAGATTTGCAAGATGTGTGTTTATTTGGAAAGAATCTATGCTGTAATGTTGTGATTCATTTTTAAATGTTTTTTATCATATTAAATACCAGATGTTCCAACCATTTTGTCTGTATAATTAAGTACCTTCTCACAAATTCAATCAGATGTACAAAGGTTTTATGATATCTGCTACTGTGAACATGAGAAAACTTGTTAAAAGTTATTTTATGTTTTTTTATGATGCAAAGGAAGAAGTTGTTTTGAACATGAATTTCAAATCTTCAAGGTTAAAAAAGGACACACCTTAAGGAGGATTTCCTGATTAGACTGATAATAAAAGCATTTGTTTCACCATAACACAAACAATGTCGGCTGATTTAGGGATGGACAATATGGTTGAAATATATATTACTGTACATTTCTTAGTGTGGTCAGTACAGTTGATTTTTTTTATTTATGAACAAAATCAAAGCTTTAGAAAGACAGCCAATAGTGCCCTATAATAGATGCCTTTTTTTTTACCAGGTTCAAACATTTTTCCATCATAGGGTTAGGTTTCTTTGGTTGAACTATTTTTTGAAAAAAGGACAATAATTAAAAACAAAACAATGTAGAGACAAAGGGAAAAAGATACCAATGAAAAAAGTCTTTGTTCAAAGGGAATTGAGAAAGACAATGCTTATTTAACGCCACCTCTTTGCTGCACAAAACTAAAGAATTACTCTCTATATTATCAGTATTATATACAATAACAGTCAATATAACATTGTAGAAATATTTGCCTTAAAAATCCCTACTTAAAACTCCATAAAACCCTTTAACGTCAGTCAGTGGCAAATGCTGTGATCATAGACTGTAATGTATTGAAATATGGAAAAGTCATATCTTTATTGAATAAAGTTTGCAGTATATATGGATGCTGAATTATTGTCCACCCCAAATCAGACTCCTGATCATGATCTTTTTGTAATGTTGAGTAGCTTAGCTAGACTGGTATTAATAAGTGGTGTCTGCTGTTACCTAAACAGGCGAAATGTAAAATGAAAGCCTTTTTAGACTGAAGATGAATAGCATGTTGTTGTTTTTGTTCTTGCATTATAAAGGCATTTTCTATCTAATCTTATGGCTTCTTCATTCAAACTATTGGCCTATAGGCTATTACAAAAGTAAACACTGAAGCCGTAGTTACAGGCTAAAGTACAGTTATAATACTTGTTGAGTTGAATCCTATCCAAAAAAATCCCCTCAAACCTTAATAGAGTGGATGTCATCATGAACACTTTGATATTCCTGTATATTATAAATAAAAACATGCTGGCGTCTGCCAGGAAACAGCAAATGGGTCATCATAGAGCTTTCAGCAGGATAATGTTCTATAACATAAGGCCAAATAAACAGAAAATGGTTCTATCATTGCTCTCCCCAGATCAAAAGACCTTTGGGGCGAACTGAAGAGAAGATATAAAAGAAGATGTGGGACACTGCATGATTGAGAAATCTCTACAGAGATGATGCAGAAAGGAATAGTCAAAGACTCCTCTCTTCGTATGCTTGTGGGAGGATTATAAAGCGCTGAGGCTGCTAGGATTCAGCATTTCAAGCTTAAGATTCCTACAAAAACTTTCTGCAAGGTATATCTGAAAAACACCAAAGACCAAAACAAGGCTGAAGGATTGCATACAAACCTTTACACAGCTGAGCTCACTTCAAACTGCTGTGGACAGATTTCAGCCCCAACAGAAGAAATGGCACAATGCTGATTATAAATCCATGAAAGCTAATAACACGGCCCATTAATCAAAACAATAGACTTCACAGCCACAGTATGTAAAGCAGGGAAGGATTATGGCCTATAAATACAGCTGATGAATTTACACAAACCAACACAGCTTCTAATAATTCAAACAATGAAACAGTTTGCAGTCTTGTAAATAGAACGCATGTACTAAGATGCTAAAATATATTCAAAGGACAACATTAAAGAGGCAGAACCTAAATAACTCAACATTATCTTTGCATAATTCATGTCTGTGGAGAGAAACAGCCTGCAGGTTAACAGGGAGAAATGTCTGTTCTCTCTGGAGGGGCTTGTTTAGCAGGAGCAGTTAATTTGAAAATATCAAAAACAGCATGTGTCCTTTTTAGAAAGTCAAAAACTAAGCAGCTCTGTTATGTTTGATCAGAGGAAGTTTAGGAGAGTTTGTTAGAAAGTGTAAGTTGTACAACTATCTCTTTATGTATCACAGAGAAACCCACTTTAAGATAAAAACAGCTTTTTCACTTGTCAGTAGTTTCAATCCAGATCTCATCAAGTGGGAAAGATTTAGTTTGACCTGGTTTCATTCATAAGGAAGAAAAAACATCTTTAATGAACCTTTTGTTATCTGATTATTAATCGATTCATCGTAAAATCCATCGACTTATTAATTTATTAGCAAACTACTCGTTAGTTGCAGCCCTAGTGTCAACATAACCCAGCTGGATTCTGTTAAGGTGTTGGACTTTGCATCTCTAGAGCCAACGATGCCTCTCCCGATCAATAAGACATGTTGCCACCTCAATCAGATGAGACTCACTCTACCTCCTGTAGAGTCTCATGTGTTAGAAGTTTCTTCTCCCTCTTTGAATGATTATTACAATTCTGTTGAGTAAGTCTCTCCATGACTCATTCCAAGTATGAAAAGGAAATCTATCTGTTCCTAAAGACAAGTCATTTTTTCAGCCACTTATCTGCACTATTGCTGACGCGATCAATTACGTTAGCAATCAACGAATCTGGCGATCATTTGTTTTGTTAGATCCACAAAAGACAGTAAATCCCATTTCACTCCTTGCCCCTATCCTTTCACCTTAGCTTTTAAGCTACAGTACCAGGGGGAGTGACTGACAGCTAACCTCTACGAACTGAGACACCTCTTTAACAATCGCATACATCGTCAGTATAAACCGCTGACCTTTACGTAAGACGAGGTGTTGCCAAAAATCGGGAGAAATCCTGGCGTCTACAGCTGATGTGATCTCCTGCATGATCCTTTGGCATCTTTTTAAGTCATCTGCCACTAAACAGCAGAGTAGAAGATGTGTTGCGGCTCCAACGGAAGGTTTTACTTCTTGAATTGCGGCAGAAAGTACAGTTTCTTCCATAACAGTGTCTATTTGTAAGAACTTGCTCAGGTCGGGTCCTAGCAACTAGACGTGATCCACAGTGAACAGTAGTACATATTTCAACAAAGATGGAGCATCGGGAAATAAAGTCAATAAAAGTTGCTTGAACGTTGAGCCTAGAGGAACAAAGATGTTTTCTATTTGTTTAGATTTTTAATTAATTCAATTAAAATGACAGAATGTAGGCTCACTCTGTCAAATACCATCTGAACCTTTTCAGCACAACAACAAACGATCCCACCAACCTTTCCAACAGATCAATCATGATTTTATAAATAATGACTTGCAGCCAGTTTTCAAAAACATTAATGAACAGATTGACTACAGTGATGGGAAGGATTTCTGCCAGAGAAGTTGATATTTTTTAACCTTCATGTTTATTTTGCTTTATGGCTTTTTGCCAAAGTCTATTGAAATGAAAATTAAGCTTCAAGCATCAAACCTAAAGACTTTCAGTCCTTGGTCGAACCAGTGTCAAGGTGATCTGATCTATATGAGATTTTTTAAATTACAAGACTTTTTTTTTCTATTTTTTTTAGTAAAATGACTTTTATTATTAACACACTATATGTGAAACCAGGAGATGTACTGGAGGGGCAGGGGGGATAAACAGAAAAAAACATCTTCAGCAGACTTCAGAAACATTGAAGTGAACAACTGAATCCCTGTAGAAGAGAGAAGTTATTGTCTAAGAAAATAAACTGTAGATTAGATTTATATCCAGGAAGAGTTTGGTTGAAAGATATAAGACGGTGGAAGGCTCGAGAGAATTAAAGGATAAAGAGATGAAAGCAGCAAACACTGCAGCCAAGAAAGAGAAAGAAGCTGCCCCCACCTATAAACAGCTGGCTGTTGAGCTGCAGGTGGATGTGTCCCTCAGCAGGAGCCTCCTGGATGGCCACTGGAAGATCATCAAGACGGAGGGACGCCTCCTTCACGTTCCGTTCAGCTCGGACTCGATGCCAACGATCGTCATTGAGCGGGTAGCTCGTATTAACATGAACCTCCAACGGTCCATTTCCAACATCAAAAGAAAAAACAACCTGATTGGAGTCTGAAACAAAGGAAAAAAGACATTAAGAGAAATGTAGATATTTGGACTAAGTTGTTCACTTTTTTTCTTCTCAGATATTGTCTATATCATGTTTTAACAAGAAACAAGTTCAGCTAATTCTACAACAATTATACTCATAACTTTGTTCAACTACTTTTTAAACATTTCCCAAAACTCTGAGGGCCTGAGCTTCAAAGATATAGAATATAAGATGCTAAATTGCATGTGCAATTTCTATTTGTACGTGCAATAAGTGGTTGTGTGATTTAAAAAGATTGCTGCGCAAAAATTAAGATCTGCAAACTGGTTTGGTTCCCTCCATTAAACTAAGCAGATAGCATGTTCTATGAAACTAGTTATGTTTCTAATTGCCAACATTCAGCATAGACTGAAATCCTTTGGTTGAACCCTGCTGGAAAGTTTGAGGTGAGATGTATTAAACACAAGACCTACATCAAAGGTTTCATATCGCCAGATGAGACTGATTTATTTATCTGGAGAAAGAAAACTTTTAAACTGGATCAAAATGCTACGTTGGAAATATTTCACTCACAAACTATGTGTGATGAATGGTGCAAATTTCTACTAGTTGAGAATTATATAACTCAGAGTACAGATCGCCATATCAGCCACTTTTGACAATATTGAGTAAAGCATCTCTCAAAAAAAGCAAGGGGGAGGAGAAATCTTGGTAACAGCTGCTTCACAAAACTTACGCTGTTTATATTCCAAGAAAAATCACATAAGACAGCATTTTCCCAAATAAACATCAATCCTTCTTATTTTTGCAGGCAGAGGATGTATAACCCAGAGAAGATGAAACACCATCCCAGCTTCCTGGAGTAACTTCATCTTTTAGCAATTGTTCTCTGAGCGATTTGAGGCGGACATTTTACAGGAGCAGCAGCAGCAGGAACAGGCATACTGACTGAGATTTCCCCGAGGGGGGAAGCTGTTGGTGCATCTCTGTTCCTGTATTAGGGTCTGATTGGGTCATCTCCAATTTGTTTTGGGAGAAAAATGCAGCACAACAACAAAACTGCCAGCTGACCTCAAGCCGTGCAGAAGAAATGACAAAAAGAAAACAAAAAACAGTTAGATGCTAATGCACATGATAGATTTTAAACTATATGGGGGAGTTTAAAGTCTGCTTCACATGCAGCTTCTCTGGTAAATGTATAAAAATAAACTACTTTACTCAACCAGCATCTGTCCAACCTGTGAATCTTAGGATCTGTGACGCTGTGGCTCTGTTTCTCCTCCAAGCTCCATGAGAACTTTGTTAGCGAGTGCATTGCATCATAAGAGAGGAAATCTATCTAAGAATATGGTGGCCTTTGTCTAAAGCATCACTATGTCTTCAAAGAAGATAACAGCCAAAAAAATATGCTCAAATCTATATAGAAAAAGGTTGCATCGTCTCAGTCTTTAAACCAGAATACAGTAGAAAAAAGTTTGTGTACAGTTACGTGAAGAAAAGAGAAATTTCCCAAAGAAGAAGAGTTTTAAGATCCTCTCTCTGTCTGTGCAAACATTGTCAAATTTTCTAGGTGGAGAGTGAGTGCTGTCCACTCACTCTCCACCTCTGACTCTGAGATTTCAGTACTTTATAGAACACTGGGCAAAACAGCATCGACAGCAATGTAAATACTGAATCCACCAAATGTAACTAATGTATATGTAGGGTTTAACAAAATATTAAAGAGAGAGATTTTACCTCTACAACAAAAAATGATTTAATTTCATACACTCTCCACATCCTCACCTGCATTGCCAATAAAAAGGTATTTTATGACATCATTAATATGCTGTCACGTGCTATTCAAGGCAAATGAAAATCATTCGAAATCTTAGTAGAACAAATAAAAGTATTGTTTGACCATAGATGCCAAACGAATGTTTGGGATCTTTCATTTCCCTCTATTCACAAATACAGTGTGTCCTTCTCACATTTTCTCTTCAGAATGACGAACCTCGTTTTAATGAGTTTGTTCTAAAAACATTGGTTATAATTTTTCCTCTAAATAGAGACGTAAACGGGGTCACTTTTTTTATTAAAAAATATGTTATATTTCAGATATGTTTTAAAAGAAACCTGTAATTCTTGAAGTTAAACCCATTAAAAGACTTGAAAACTCATAAGTATAATATTTACAATGTATCATTTACAATTAATAAAACCCTTTAGGTATGAGAGAGTATTTATTTACATTGCTTGTTAGAATAGACCTGAAGTGGACTCTCTTATAATGAAAATATGGTTTGGTTCTGATAGAAAAAGAACCAAACCATAAACAAAACAGATTTTTTTAATGAACATACGTATTATTCTTTTTTTTTCCAATAGCTTGGGGATGATGTCCAGAAGATTTTACATAAAAAAATGCTGTTTGCTCCCCCAGAGGAATTTTTTTTTTAAACAGACTGACTGTATTTTCAGATTAAAGCCTCCTGGTTTAACACACATCATCCTAATCTGCACCAAATCCCAAGCTTCCAATGGACTCACAGCTCAGTTCGATGCGAATGAAGTCTTTGATGCCCAGGTTTTCCAGGAACACCCCGAATGAAGCGGTGGTCTTAAAAAAGAAGGAGATGTCTGCGCTCAGCTCTCCGTGGAAGGTGGGGAAATGGAGGTATGACGTCTCCTTGTCGAAGAACGCTGCGTTCCAGAAGTTCTCTGTGAAACGAGACTTGGATTATTAAATTTAAGTCACACAACGACCAACAGAACTGACCTTTCTGAGAAATGAGTTTGCTGTTTCTTTGATAATCATTTTGATTTGGACAAAAATCTGAGGCTGTGATTCTAATTAATAAACAGAACTAAAGCAGTGGAAATGACCTTCTATTCTCTGATTCATTTAAAAAAGGTTTCAAAGAGAAGCATAAATTTAAAAAAAGATGGAAATTTAGTCTAATCAGAGTTTGACTGATTGTATTCATCCTATAACTGGCACACAACTTTAAAATTAGTCATACGTGTTATTTTAAAAGCAGAAAACATTAAAAGGATTTAGACTTTTTACCTCATTTTTTGCATTTTTCTTCTAAGGACCCCAGCTGTCTTGTAATCCCTTAAATTAAATGATTAATAAAATGAACTTCATTTGAATTTAAAGTGGTTTCAATACGGGCTTTCTGAAAGTCTTCCAAAGTGTTCTCTTTAATCCTGCCAGCTTTAAAAAGAAAAAAAAAAATCTTTAACTCAAAACTGGTACCTACCATGACAGCAATAAAAGAGATTCACCACACTTCTGATCATCAACCCTAAGCTGAGTTTTCAGCCAATTCCTTTTTTGGGAATCCTATGGTTGAAGATTAAATCCCATTTTCTACCTGCTTCAATTTGTTACCTTTGAAGTTTCAAAGAAATTTCCTTACATTTTTCACAGGCTGCCAGTAGCAAAGCTGAGACTAACACAATATATA
>JAUZNJ010110389.1:1820-20161 GCA_034780135.1 Jordanella pulchra | reverse complement strand
TTCAAGAAACATAGCTTGGACTCCCATCTGTTTAGTCAAGAAGATCTGTTGTGACTTATGATCTCACTCTTTCAAAGTCCTCCAGTGACCCCAGCCTGGTCAGCCAGTTTCTATAATCATTTAATGCAGGATTCTGGAAATCACCTTCGCTAACTTTTCTCTCTCTTGTCTAGATGCCAGTGGGCTCTTCTTTCCAAAAGCTGATTTTAGTGTTTCCTTTTTCTGAATAAAACTGTTAGAGTCTTTTCAGTGATTTCTGCATGTGGGCCAAAAAGATCCCCAGATCCATAACAGGTGTAGTATTCTATCTTTATTGGCGATATTATATATACATCAGCCTGTTGGATTACACATGCAAATAAACAAAGAACAGCAGCTGTTCTGCCACATCTTCAATCCTAAATCTTTCCAGAGCATAAAGACAACTAAATCAAATTAGTTGAATAATTAATGTACAGATTGTGTAAAGGAAACATATTAGAACACATGTCAATGTCCTTTAATAAATTAATTTTGAAAAAAAAAAACATTTTAATACTTAGCGTGTTAAACTCTGCTACAGTGGCATAAAGAAATATTTTAACAGGAGAGAAATAACTTTTGACATGCCCAAATTTGTTATCAGGCTGGTATTGGCTACAAACACAGAAATTGAATTATATACATATTTTTTTTTATTTTATTTTTATGCATAGCACAGTTTGGATTCTGCAGATTCTTTTCTGCTCCTCTAGCCAAAACTCTTTCCCTCTTACATACATTTCTGCATGATATTCAAACATCTGGTCTTTGGTCTGCAACGGCCGATATGTGGACAGTTTATATCCGGCATTTTGCACACATATATCTATTAAAATATCATCACAAAAGCTTACAGTTATTTCATTGGAAAAACTCACAAGCTTTCAGTGATCGAAGGAACCACCGTTTAGCAAGGAAAATTGTGATTAATTTTAATATTGCTTGTATCTTCTTTTATACATCCCTAATTAGTGGTAAACTAATTGTTTTTATAATGTTCATGGTAGACTTTGAGTATAGTGTGAGTGTGATGTGAGTGTGTGTGGCTATTCACAGGTGACGGGTACCACTATACTATAGAGCATAAAATAGGACAGATATATGCACACAAATATAAAATCTCATTCCATCTCTGTGTCTCTTTCTCTCACACACACAAACATAAATGCACACATATTCGTTTGGAAAGCAGAGTAATAAAGCCCACCCTTGCAGTGAAATTAAAGCTAGTCAATGACACTGCGTGCTGAGTACACACTAAATCATTTTTATACCCAGATGAAACAGCCAACATAGTACCAGCTCGGCACATGTTTCCAATATCACCTGGAGACCAAGAAAACAAACAAAAAAGCAACTAATCAAATATCATATTGGATATGTCAGGCTTCTGTTGGTACAAGAGATTAATACTAAATATAGGAAATATAGTACAATGGGAGTAAAAGATCTTTTTATATTCAAAATGACCGAGCATAGAGCACATTATGAGATATTGGATTGATAACAGGCTGTGATGCTGTTGTTCACAGAGCATAATAGAACAATGACTCTGTTCCTGGGTAAGCAAAGATTGCAATATGATTCTAATGTGTTTTATAGACACAAACCTTTCACTGGTAGCAAATTATATCAATAAATAACCTGGCTCATGTTTTAAAACAAAAGGGATCATAGTCAATGAAACAAAAGTGCAGATGTACTATAATAGGGTTTTGTTAAAAACAAATATCTTAGAGCACTGTAATACCACACAGTAACAGACACCTGCCCCCATTGCAGGGTTAGAGCCCCAAGGTTTGCCTGAATTCACTTTTAAACAAAACTATTTAATAGATATAGTTTTACTTCAAGAGGCCTAGTGATGTACTACAGCTTTACAAATTTCTCTGCCATTAGCTAACTGTGGTTGCTCATAACAGTCTTTCACTTAAATATTTTGTTCTGCTGGCCTAATATGTTTAATTTCTGTGTTTTACACTTTATTTTTGATCCATTTGTCAGTAAAAAGATTTCTTTTTTAATATTTACCATAGCAATACCACATAATCTGAGGCAAAATATTGTGTACACATTGAAAAAACAATGAGATGGACAGTAATAGAGCCATATTTCCTTTGCCTGGCCAGCCAGATTAATATGATATATATATATATATATGACGTATTAGTCCGGTAAAGCACTGGTACAACTATTTTGTAGTCCATGAAACATTTTAGGGTGTCAAAAAACTCTCCAGTAAGTGATTTCTGTTGACTTTGCCTAAAAGTCTGAGGATATAAGGTGTACTCTCTAGTATATTCTTAATTTTCATTACAGCATTACTCCATTGTCTTCGCCAGCTTGTTGTTATGCTAGCAGAAAAGTGCTTCTATATTATGGGTAATTCTATGTATCCCATATGTGTGCAGAGTTAACATTTTGACCATGATTTAAGCTCAGATTTAAGCTTTTGACCATGATTTAAGCTTAATTTATCATTCTACCACACAACCAGGCAGGCTTGTGTTCACGGACAACATATGACAGTCCAAAACATGTTTGACTAAATAACTTTTTTACTGACCTCCTAGGATGAGCATTAAATATAAAGTTTTTTTTGTAGCAGCTGTATGTAAAATCTGTAATAATCTATATTAGAACAACACTCAAAACTTTAAACCTCAACCCCTGTGATTATTTAATTTCCTTCACATCTAAAATGACACATCAGTTGCATTTTTGTGTTTGCCTTACTTTATGTAATGCTAAAAAATTATTATATTTTATCTCCATTAATGGAACAATGGCCAACACCAAGGAACTTTCAATTTTCTGCTCATATTTGTTGTTTCAGAACACAACTGAGAACCAAAGTAGCAAATAAAGGTATGTGCTACCATCCTTTGCTGGAGCTTAATTGTCACTGAAGGCCACAAATATGTCCTAACCTTCTCAATTCTTGTATCACCTCACCCCCGCTTCACCTGCCCCCCACTCAAATTCCCCATTCCATAGTCAAGAAGGATATTTACATGCCCCACACCGTGGAGAGCAAACAAGCTCATTTAAAAGTTCACATGCTAATGTGTGACATTTAAACCAAACTTTACACGGGGAAAAGGACACGCTACAATAGATTTTGATTCTTTTCTTGTCTGTGAATCTCATCATCTTTTGACTTCCATATTTATGAGTTAAAAAGGCAGGACACCTTAGAGGAGAAGGCAGAGGGAGTTTACTCTTACAAAATAGGGCTGAATACTGACAGGTACGTCAGGTGTTCCTCTGTTGATATTGCTGATTTGTACAACTTATTGATTGCTTTTAGTATTTACATTCAAAGTAAGTACTACACCTAAGGCTCATTCACACTGCTGGTCTAGTTGAGGGACTGGTTCAGGGATCAGTAAAAAGGAGAAAATTTACATCCTCAGTTGGCTCGGTTTACTTTCACATAGAGAATTTTAGACTGAGCCAAACAATATTATGCAGTTGCCCTGGATTGTTTCCGTTAAAAATGTATGCTGATATCTTGTTAAAGTACTTGGAAAGGCATTACCTGCTTATTCAGTCAATAGTCAGAAAATTTAACACTTGATGTTGATTTGCTTTAATTTTAAACAATGAATAAATAGTTTGTAGAAATAAACTAAAAAGTCAGCCAAAGGAGCTGCGGTCGGTTTTGTATGTGACTGTGCGTATGCTGAAATCAGGTAGAATGGCTACACAAAACCACATGGGAATGTTACATTCCTATGGGCCAAAATCTCTGATTTATATTCCACTTGTGGATACTATGGATTAGGAACATATTTTTTTATTATTTTAGATCTTTTACAAATGCAAATGGAAGTTACACGTAAAAGGAGGGCACATCTAGGTTAACCTAAAGAAAGCAAAGACTTTCTTTCATATAACTGATGTATTTTTTGAACTTACATTTACAATGAGGGAAAATAAATCAAAAACAGTTACAATAATGTGTAAAAAAGTGTTTGTTTATCTTATTAACCAAATTCAAGTATATAAATAAACTTACACAAGGTTACTTTACCTAAGTTGAAACAGGATATTTACAAATCAAATATAAAAGTTTTATGATTTTATTTATCTGTCTGGCATCAGTAATTTGGGATTATATAATTTATTCATATTTCTACTGTGCTATAAGAACTTTTTGTAACTTTAAGATTATTATGCATACTGTATAAATGAACGTTTCTATATCTTGATGTGTTTTGGTATTTAAGGACCTCTTGGTTAGGCCATATTTTTAAACAAGAACTGGGTCAGCCGCATAATATCTGGACAAATTGACCAAAATGCTGCTAAAGTATTGTCAAGATTCTGAAAAGGTTTGTCTCAAGTAATATGATTCAAAAGACGAATCTACCAATAATAAAGGGGAGTACAACAAATATTTATGTTAAACTAAGTGAAATTATTATTTAGATATTTAGCTAAAGAAAGAATGTTTTTAATGATAACTGAAAAAAACAGATAAAGGTTTCTAATTTTTTTTTCAGCTGTAAGTATTGCTTTTATTTTTTACACCTGACTTTATGAAACGCACTCTGTCTCTTTCTCTTAGTATTTAGTTTTATGATGAATCATTGAAGACCACCTTTTTAAATATTTTAAATTGCATTTTTATTTTCAGAAGAGGGGGTCTAATCCAATTTATGTAACTGATTCTTAAAGATTGTGACTCCCAAAGAAAAATAAAACATCTTTGTAGTCCTCATCAGGTCATTGTGAAATTATGTTGAGACACCTGGCACAGAATATGGGACACAGAAAGATTAAAGACACTTATAGAAAAAGCAAAATAAGGATCCGGAAAGGACACCCCAACAAATATAGAATACATGGGTCACCAGTGGTGTCATGATTCCAGGCACTAGTGTTGGTCTGATTCAGGATTCAACACACCTGTCAGTTCCAACCAGTTTTTAATCAGCCTCCATCAGATTCACCTCCTCATCTGACTTTATAGCCATCTCTCAGACCCGTAGGGTCAGATTATTATGAGCTTTGAGTTTTGTTCAGCATTCTTGTTACCCGTCTGCCTGCCTCATTCTGACCTGATTCTGCCTACTGATTCTCTGAGCCTGCCTGAACCCTATCGGGCCTGTCATTGTGTGTTTTTGGATCTCTGACCCTTTTCTGTGCCCTGACCCAACTCTCGGAATCTCCCCTGGATTGTCTCTTGTTCTCAGATAATGCGGCCTTGGCTCTGGATCCGCTCTTAGATTCTGTAGGCTGGTTTGTCCCCTTGATAATTCTGCTCTGTCTCTGCTCTCACACTAACTAACAGAGAAGATTCTTCCAAACCTATCTGGACAGATTCAGGAATCTTCAGAGTTTCATCAATGACATCACACTCTAACTGGCTTCTTCAGAAATTCTCAAAGCTTGTTCTCTAACTCAGAGAAGTTCAGTGAACCAGAATCAAACATTGAATTCATTGTCCTCCTTTTTTCTGCTTGGTAACTCAATTGTTTAATCTCCTTCCAGTTGTTGGTGACTCTGAATCTCTCCCAAACTGCAGTTTTCAGTTTCACATTTCAATAAACTGGTAAAACTTTCTGGTTGAATTCTGGATCTTCCATTTTCTGGTCATTACAAGACGTTCAAGAGGTAGAGGGTCATCCTGTGTATGGCAGCCTCACTTGTTATTTTGTTCCGGGGCAGCTGTTGGTACAATGTTTATAGACTAATATAGAATAATTAACAGAACTGCTATCAGAGCTTTGACGTTCCTGTATCATTATACTCATGGAAGTAGGACAAACATTGCCCATACCACATGCTCATGTTGATGTCTTTTTTTTAAGTCATGGTCCTTTATAGGTTTGTGAAAAGCTGAGTAGAGAGTAGTCCCATTAAACTTTCTGAGAAAGAAGAGCTGTTGTTTGGCCTTCTTTGACAGGTGATCTTTGTTCTCAATCCAGGAGAGATTAGATGAAATGTGAATGCCTACATGTTCCACCATCTTCAGATGTTTAGTTTTACTGACTCTCCTTTAGTCAACTTTGACCTCCTTTGTCTTGCTGGTGTTCAAGATAAGGCAAATGTTATCCCTGGAGCACCACTGTGTAGGATATGAGACCTCTTCCCTGTAGTTGGTCTCATATTTTACAATGATGAGACTACATGGTGGTGACTGTCAAGAGGCTGATATTAAAGAAAAAGAAAATGTCTATCTAGTAGACTGAGTATACAATAGAAAAATTACTGGAAATTGATGACTGTCAAAGCAGTAACAAAATAGATTAAAAGTAGGTAAATGTTAACATACTGGTGCAGCAAAAAAGCCTTATGGCAGATTTTTGTACCGAAAGCCGTTTGGAAAAGTTATCTGGTTAAATATATTGTATCAATACTAATGTTGTATTTAGGTCTGTAATTTGTATATGTAGTAACCTGCTGTTTTGTGAGATAACTGAAAGATCATTTGTTCACACGCCTATGGAGACTTAAAGTACACTTAGAAAACCGGCGTGGGCTGACAGTTCATTGGCATTACAACTGATATAATCCCATCACAAGATCATCTCTGGTTGCAGGCATGGGAGGAAAAGGCTTATGATGTACAAAGAGTCATTTTTAGTCCCACTCTGCCCCCTACTCTCACTTGTTCTTTCTCTAAAACACTTACTTGAGTAAGACCCCCCCCACAGACACATATACACACAAAGATCGACCAGGACAGGCCAGGGATGAGCACACCCCATCTGATCTGTGGCCCGTTCATTCATTAGACCCATGCTCCCCCATATTGATTTCAGCTTAAGTAATGAGAAAGCTTATCCAAAAATCTTTAGCATTTGGGCTCCAACTTAAGGGAATCGATGAGGCCGTTTCCCATTTTAAACAGCACATATGCAGGGGTTTTATGTATGGTGAACAGGACAAATCCAGATGCTGATAAATCAATAGAGGTTTTTGGAGAAGCATGCATACACACACACACCCACACACACACATGCATTCATGTACACACTCAGTTGATAAATAGTATTTTTGAAGCAATTAAAGTGAGCTGTAAACATATGAAGGCCAATCAATTGGTCAGTGAGGTCTATTATCAAGGCTTTAACACTGATTTAGAAGGGGCTTTATGTGTGGCACAGTCACTTATGCAGATCAGTAGAAGCTAGAGACCTGCAAAGATCTGGCTGCTGTGTACTGGACTCCTCAGACATCATGAGAAAAATGACATAGACCCCAAAACTGCTAAGACACAGACATGAGAAGTGCATTAATGGTCATGGGCAATTTTTTTAACATTATTAGTGTATTTAAGTTCATTCTTTTTTTGCATTTTTTTTAAAGTACAATCAAACAAGACAGAGTTTGATATTAGATTTTATTTGGCCACTGGCATTGGTGTTAAAATAATCCTCAGTGCAAACTTCACTTTACACTGAGGTTAAATGAGGTAAATGGGATTAGACAGGCTGTGAACTAGGCATACTGCAAAGTGTCCTGCAAAGGGATTCCTACTTATTTGACTTTTACACATTATCTGAACCCACACTCTACATATTATATAATAAAATATGTATGAGAGGGACTGACACAAATGAGTGCATATTTATGAAGTGAAAATAAAATTAAACATAACTGTCCTTTCTTTTTCGTTTGTTTTTTTTTTTTTTTTTTTTTTTACAAAATTATATCTGAAAAGTGTGGCCAACAATTGTACCTCTTGGTAAATGGTAAATGGCCTGTAATTAAAGAGCGCTTTTTTCCCTGGCGCTCACTGACTGAAGTGAGGCTGCCGTACGCTGGCACCACCAGGCCCTCTCACCACCATCAGTAGGCAATGTGGGTGAAGTGGGTGAAGTGTCTTGCCCAAGGACACAACGACACTTGAAATCTCAGAGCTGGGGCTTGAACCGTCAACGCTTCGTTTGCAGGGCAAACTCTTGCATCCAATTATCTCCATCCATTATCTGACTTAATGCTTTATTGAATGACCTTTTGAATTACAGTTTAACTATATAAGCACAGTATTTCCAAAAAGCTCTAAATCCATTGTATTGCTTGGGTTTTGTGTATGTTAACATTAATTTTTAAGTTTTGCCAAAACCAAATTTAGATCTGTCTGATGCACTAATGACAAGAAAACTATCCTTTCTCCCAAAAAAACTTTATCTTTCAATCATTTCATACCAGCTCCCCTCACTCTCCTGTTGAAAAGCATCCCCAACTGCTTGTTGCTGCCATCTCCTTGTTTCACCATGTAGATTGCATGTTTAGAGTATCTAGTGATAGTTTCTGACACAGGTGTACTTTTGCATATGTGCTTCTGGAAATGTAAGCGTATTCCCTTCTAACCTAAGCACCTTCTTACACATGTTTGCTAAATCCATGTAATTTGACAAACTACAACCAGGGCTGCTTTTTTTCCCCATTCAAAAATGTCTTTTCTCTTGCAAATCAGTTGAGTCCTGACCAGAGGTGGGTAACTATGTAGTTACCTTTGATTGTTTTTTATTTTACTTCAGTAACTTTTCAAAAAGAATACTTCTTTTCAGAAATAGCCATACTATGTTTGTTTATGTTAGAGTGAGACTTCTCTGAACACAAGATATGTTGTTTCAGCAAAATCCGTCAAGCCTTCTGGAGTATTTTGATGTGAAATAAATACAGTAAACAACATATTGCTACTGGAACAGTTGTTTAAACAGAAAAAAAGGCATCATGTTGAAAAATTGATTTAGTATTCATGGATTTTGTTCTATAATATCTATGTGTTCTATATATATGTAAAAGAGGCTAATTGTGGGGATGAGGGGTTTAATGGGGTTGTGGTCAGGACAACAAAAAGTGGAAGCAAGCTTTACCCAGGCTAGCCTAGATCTAGCCTGGCCTGAGCAGAGGACCACTAGTAGTTCCATCAAAGAACAATTTTGAATCTTATTAGTTTTGGTCACATTTTTTCAAGTTGCTGACTGCACTGTAAAATAAAATTCCATAAAAAAAACAGAAAAGTTCCTGGTAAATTTCAGCCAGGACTTTTTCTGTTTTTTTTTTTTTTAATTATTTTTTTAATGGATTTTCTGTATAAGAAATTCTGTAAAATAATACATCTGCTAGTTACAAATTTTATTGTTCTAAATGTTTCTCTAATGTAAATTACGCTTAAATGTTGCCCATTGTCATCAGTTGAGTTGTCAGAACTCTCTTACCTAAATGGCTCTGATAAATACAGTATGAAAGATCCGTAAAAACAAATTATGGGAAATGCCTTCAAATTCTACAAATAATACGATATATTATACTGTGAATTTATAAACATTTCTTACAGTGTGAGCAGATTGTGCTGTAGGTGTGTACCAGCATGTAACAATAGCACCAAATGGAAAATTTACAATATTAGCAATACTACAACAACTTATAACCGGACTGAGGTGTAATTTAGGCAATTATTGGAAATAAAAAAATGCTCAGTAAAATGCAAATATCCTATTTATACTATTTAAATGCAAAGTTTTAGGTTTTGGGGTGAATTGCTCTTTGAAATTAAAAACCTAAAACCTGTACATACATTTTTGCCTGTTTGATTATCTAACCCCCCATGTAATAAGTTATTCTGTACTGGAGAAGTTGTTTTATCTATTAGTTATTCTTCCTTTGGGAGTAATTTTATGTATGGGTTATTTTAAACTTTTTTCATAGTTTTGTTTAGAGCTTGGAACCACATGCAGATACACTTAGGAGATAAGTCAGATTTCAATGATTTATTTATTAATAAGAGTGAGATCTTCCTGGACAACAATGCAGTACAACCAGACAGTGGCTTATCTAAAATAATCAGGCAATTAGATGGGAAAACAGGTTCAGAGAATGTACGACCCAAAAGAGACTTACTGATTGCAGCCAGGGAGCCTGTTTGGGTGGAGGTAGTGCGGTTTGACAGAATAATTTCAGTGGCCAGAGATCCAGAAAAGGTAGTTTTTAGATGTTGGAGTTAACCAGAGTCATAGAGCATTTGAAGGTGAGCCAGGTTCGACTGGTTATCTTGTCTGAAGGAAGAGCGGACCACAGGACAGAGAACAAAAAGTCACTAAATCTTTCAGATGCAGTTTCCATAGTTAGACAGGACCAGGAACCAGGGAGCAGATCTCCTGAAAAGGGAGTTCAGGAAAGGTAAGCAAGGTTTTAAGTAGTGCTTTTCCTTTTTAGTACAATGTTTGGGTGCTTCATCTACCACAAGTAATAGCTGCTGAGAAAGGATAACTGAAACTACTTCCTTCTCTGCTCCTCTAACTTAAGTAGATTTTTACATAAGCAATGTACATGTGCTATTGTTAATATATTTTAGTACCTGGTTGGATGTGGTTCTAAATGCTCCGAGTCATTCTGAAAATGCTACATCAAAAGAGTATGATTTAATGATTGACTAGGTTCACAAATAAAAATTATTAAATTGTTGTACACTTGACTTTGTGTACATACTATGACAACAACAGCAATTTAGCATTAGCGATTGGGAGTTTAACCTCACATTTTCTTTAACTCGTACCTTCAGTTTTAAATCACTTTATGGGTTTCCTTTTTTTCCTGGACCAATCCAAAGTTCTTTATTATTGCTGCCCATCGCCCTCTCTGGCTCTCTTGGTTTTAGCTCAAGTTTGAAAAATATTTATAGATCAAAACGCAGTCTGTTGTGTTTTTGTCTCTACCAATCGCATCATGTTCCTTTTTCTGTCTGTCAGGCATATTATTGATATTCTATTTATATAGAAACAATACTAAATTACAACAAAAAAAGCATGTATGATAGGGCCAAACTGAGATGAGTTGGTGAAATATACAAATGGAAAAGGGGCATATTAGTTGTCTCTTTGATAGATATTCCAATCAGGGATCTTAGAGGTAGCCTGGGCCACTTGACTGACTGTTCTTCTGTTAAATGTTCAGTTGCCCAGCCAATAACTTTTGGTGGACAGCCACAACTTGGGAGGTTCACTGTTGTACCATAATAACTCTATTTATGGATGATGGTTTAAAAATGTATTCTATAAAATGTTCAAAGCTCCAGATATTGTTCTCTTACCCAACCCCGCTTTAGGCTCTCAGGTCTGCATGACAAAATTTGCATTGACACAGTTTGTTTAGTTCATTATTTCACAAACCTCCGAGACTTTCACAGAACTGTTAACATTAAGATTATTTTACATTATAAATCGATGTCATTCTTTATATTTTACTTTTCAAAATTTTCTAAGTAGATATATATTTTTATCCACTGAAAAAAAATAACTCCACTGTTGTTGTCAATGACACACAATCAAAACAAAATGCAATGAAATTTGGAGCAAAACACTTCAAAGCCTGTGAACACTTTCTGCAAGGCACTGTAAATATTATAAGTGAATGGAAAATGCCTCATACACCCCCATATATAACACCACTGTTTACCTTACTAGAAGAAACATACTAATGTTGAAACATACGTATATATCTCAGTTAAAGAACCTACCAACTGTCTCATTTACTCTGGTCTCTGCTTTCACTTTTTCAGTCAGGTAGCTCTCATACTCCTGTATGTAATTTGCTGAGGCATGACATTTCATATGTGCATCCAATCAAACAGAGATGCTGTAAGGAAGGTTGATGAGTGATGAGGGGTGCAGAGCTGTATTGAGGGTTTTAAAGCAACCGTTACCATGGTGAATCTTCCCTGTCAAAACCACCAAGGTCACAAAAGCTGACCTTGAGTGTTATGGGGTTTCTGATTAGCAAACTGTTCATGGACATTTCGGTCGAAGACATTTATATCCTATTTATCTTTGCATTCATCCGTTCTTATAGCATTATTTCTTTTCTGCTTTTAACTGATAATTTTTTTGTATAAAAAACAACCCCTATTTTAGCCTTGTCTTTTATTTTACATACACAAGATAGACTAAATGTGTCATTATGAGACCAGTGGTGTCTCTGAATTCATTATGTATGACCTGCTCTGCTTGTAGGTCTGAACACAGTCAGCTTTGAGTCATTACAATTCATTTGGCCAACACACAGCCATTGTACTAGTGTGGGGTTAGGGGAGATGCTATAATAAAATATTGAGGGCGAGCAAGGCAGCTGCAGATGCTAGCTGTCATGTGTGAGCGAATGAATGTTATGACAAGCGTGTTTAAACATTCATGCGGGGAGGATAGTTTAGGAGGGCTTTTCATTAACACCAATATGTCTTCGTCTCCCCAGTGCAGATACTGCTGGTAGAAGCATGGCAACAAAAGGGAAGAGAGGAATTAACATCTCATGAGGAAACTGTCAGACTCAGAGACACACAAAGCCACTCACACACAAAGGTAGAAACACTCAGTCCTGTGCAGAAGGACATGCAGGCACACACATTTTAGGTTGGCTGACTAAATCAAACAGACACCCAAACAACTTTCTCTTATTTACCAAGACAAGTATGTCAAATTGTAACATCATGTTTGGAGCTGATCAAACAGCTTGAAGCAGAAGTGAGCAACACGTTCAAATAAGAAGGAACAGGAGTGTAATGCACTCACATCAACTACAACTATGATGGGAGAAAAATTATTCTTCAAATGAAGAAAAGGGATGTAGGTGGTTTCAATGCCAAATGCACATCATCTTCATGCTGTTAGGTTATCAGAACTTTCAACCTGGTAGTAAGAGAAAAAAAGCTGTCTGAGACATTTTTTGGAAGTAGATTGATGTTTAATTTGTTTGAGTAACCCTTTCAGTGCTAGATAAAGGCCCACTTAATCAGGAATGGCTGAAAATAAATCCATTTAAGAAAAATCACAAATATTTTCATCTTCTCTTATTAACATATCTGAAGCATAAGTGTACCGTGTGATGAAAGGAACATGACAGGAAAATTATGAACCTGTCGCAAAGCATCTTCACATTATCATGTTGGTACTATGATGAGGTACATGCAGAGTAGCTCCCTAAAACTTCATCTAACAAAGTACAGAATCAATACCTATGCAAATCATCCTATAAAGTTAAATCAAGGCAAAGAAAAAAAGGAGCATCATATATTCTCAACTTAAGTGACTCTGACTCGCAAGATGTGTTTGCATAACATGAGCTATACTTAATGTCATAAATGGCTTTAAATGCTGCATGATGCTTTAAAAATATGCATAGTCATCTATTTTATCTACACCTTGATGCAAAGATTTTAAATTAATCTAGTTTTTACTGGTTAAGCAATTCCATTTTGATATTCAAATTTTGCAAGTAAGTGCGCCAGTGCATGCTCTTGCAAGCCTGATCTAATCAGGCCTAAATCAGTTAATAAGCCAAGGACACAGAGGAGATGACTCAGCTGATGCGAGCATGAGCTAATATTAGCATCTCAACCATTTGAGGCCTACAGTGCACAGAGCAGCATCTTGGGTCAGGTGCTGTGCATGCGTTGGACATTAAAGAGGCAGTTAAGCTCATCCTCAAAATTTCATTAGCACATCAGTAAAAGATGTATGACCCTCTGCAGAGGGATGAAGGAAGACTGCTACATCTTTTTGTCCTCTAAAAAACATTGGAATTCGATTAAAGGATATCCATATGAATGCTGTTGAACATTAAGATGAAACAGAATCATGGTAAAAATATTCGTATAACAAACAAACAGGACAGGATGCCAGTCTGTCGCAGGTCAACACATAGACATACAAGAACACACACAACCATGCACTCACACACTCACACCTAGGGACAATTGAGAGATGCCAATTAACCTAACAGTCATGTTTTTGGACTGTGGGAGGAAGCCGGAGTACCCAGAGAGAACCCACGCATTGGCAGACCAGCATGGAAAGAACATGCAAACACCATGCAGAAAGACCCCCAGGCCGGGATCGAACCCAGAACCTTCTTGGTGCAAGGCAACACCTAGAATATGTTCCAGTTAATTTAGGTTAAAATAAAACCTTTTTTTCTTCATGAAAAATCTGCTTGAGAACATAATACTTGGCACCCTACACCATTCGCTCTCAAAAACATGACTGGTGCAGCATCAGGCTCTGAAGACACTTTTTCTTCAGCAGGTACAGGTGGGCTGGTCTGAGCTGATGGGAAGATGGATAAGGCTAGCATTAGGAAATCATAAAGGCACTCCTGACTCAAACAGAAAAACAATGCTTAAGATCGATGTAGGGATTCATCTTACAGCCGGACCACAAGACCTACAATAGAATAGCTTTCATGAAAGCATAATCATGTGTCAGAATGGCCCAGTCAAACCATAGACCTAAATAGAAATGAGAATCTGTGACTTGTGGCTGCAGATGGGTAAAAGTAGGTGCTGCAAATTGTGGATTTTTAGAAAGAAAAAAATAAAAAAATATGCCTTTTATAAGATTTTCCCTCAACTTCCTAAAAAAGCTACTTTAAAATAATTTCATAAAGTCCCCCTAAAATAAACTGGCCTTTGTTGTTTTGTTGTCACAAAATGTGAAAGCTTGTGTACATCTTTGCAGAGCAGTTTTAACAGAAAATTGTTTAACAACTCCACGGATATCTCTTTCAAATGTATAATAGAATTAACGATAAGAGAATTAACCAATGGGTGCAAACATAAAATAATTTTAAAAAGCCCATAAATTAAAAGCAAGACTAGAGTTTTGACTTAGATTAAGCAGTTTCCAGAACTCCAAACCTTGACGACTTCCTGTAAGACATGAATCTGTTGCATTCTCACTGTGTTCCTGGCACGGGCACAACAAAGACGGTCTTGTGTAAGTGTCTCCCTCCTCTCTTTCTCCTCCTCCTCCTCATTCATTAGAAGCGAAAGCAACTGTAGTCAGGTTCAAAGACAATCTAAATTCTTTCTCTTTCAGTCACGCATTAAGTCCCTCTGTCTTTGCTTTTCTGGTTTCCTCTCATTTTTAATCATTTTCCCCCTTTTTGTCCCTCTTCAAGAACCCCACCACCCCCCACCACTCTAACCACCACTACCTCACTCGCTCTCCTCTCAAAACAATGTCTTCTCCACATGGCCCAGATAATGAGTGGTGGAGCTAAACGAGAGGAAACACAGCTCACTATTAGGAAGGGAACGCTGACTGAAGGGTTTAAATAAACGGAGAGAACTTGAGGCCAAATGGTGTTTCCAAAGACATAAACTAATGGAGCAGGCAGACATTCTCTGAACAAATACACACTCTTTAAAATACCATAATAGTTGTGAAAATATACATTCCGGCTTTGAGCTAACTAAGAGACGGACTGGCAGAGAGAAATATGCATAAGTGCAGTTATCGGGATATGGGGGTGCAATAAAAAAAATGCATTCTGAACACCTTATTTCTTTTAAAGTGGAAAGCTTCTTACCATACATTCATCGGCAGAACAGTTGTTAAATGAAAATGCTCGTCTTTGTCATTAAAAACTAATTAAGCAAACATGCTTTCTTTAGTGCTTTTAATATGCTCTCTGGCATAAAAATCCACACCCACTTATAAGCACAAAGAGCAGACTTCTCTGATGCACTCCATGGGGTTAATTGGGTTATCGAGGCTGATTAGCATAACTAATTAGGATCCTTGTTAACGGATAAGTGATATTAATTCAATTAGCTCTGTTTATGTAATGAAACTCTACACAGATGTGTGGGGTCCCTGGCAAAAGTTCAAATGAAAACAAAGCTAAGCTGAATCAGCATTAAGTTAGATCTGTGGGTGTCGATGTCTGCATTCACCTCATCATTTATCTTTCCTACTTAGATGTTTATCAGGTGCCATTTACCCACTACAAAGATATACAAGAACAAACTAAGCTTGCTATATTCTAGCTCCTCAGTCCCTCATAATAATTTATATTATAACTGAAAATGTTAACAGAGATGAACAGTGAAGCCACTATCTTGGGTCTTGGTACTTGGTACTGCATTATCTCACTGTGTGCTAACTGATGATACCACAGTGTTATTTACAGTGTATACCATGGCAATGTGAGAAAAACAATGTCCAAAGTGATGTTGATCTTTTGTGAAAGCAAACAACTTGCAAAGTGATACTGCTCTTGAAAGTATTTCATTTAACAGAACAATGCTGAGCTCATTCCACCAATTTATTCATTCATGTTTGCAAATGCAGACGCTAGTCTTTGCGATGCTTAACATGCGCTTAAGGCCGACAGTAAACACTAGAAAAAGCAAATCAACAGCACTCGAGCACGCAAGTGAAAACTCACAAACAGGCTCCAACACTCACAAATAAGCGGGGTGGTGGGCTGGGGTGGGGGGTGAAAGAGAGAGACATAGAGAAGGAGCGCTACATTTACTGAAATTAAACATTTTCTCATCAGCCTGAGGGTGCAGCAGGCCCACTAATGTATTATTCATCCCCACTTCACAAAGGAACATTAATCAATTATGAAGATATGAGGATCTTAAAGTATAGAGGAGAGACGAAGTACGGCTCATTCGTATTAATATGCGGCCGCAATCCTGCCCCCCTTCACCTCACCCCCCCAACACGCACACATTGACACACACACACGCACACACCCGGTACTCAAATCAATATTTTGCAGATTAATTTGGAGCGGTTGTGGCGAGATGGCAGGAAGTAAGGGTGTGGGGGTGTAGAAGAGGAGAGTGTCTGAGGTCTGAATTAAGGTGATATTCTGCTTTTTCCTTTTTTCATCAGAACTTCAGAGTATGCCTGTCCGTTGGCGTGATGTCTTTGATACTGCCAAACGAAACTATTGTTCATTAGAAGACATTCAATAAAAAATAATCACAAGGCCGAACTAAAATTGTGGCCTCTCCAAAACAAACATGTTTTAAAATTGTAGGTGGCTTTACAACAGTATTCATACCTACTAAACATTTCTTTAGATTTGGTCACCTCACTGCAAATGTATTAATTAATTTAAGAAATCAATAAAAAATAAAAAAAAAACTCAATATTGGGACCCCCTCCAGAAAATTGCTGCACATCTTTTTTTTTTTTTTTTCAAAAATAGAATTTTGACTGCAACACTCATTGGTATTATGCTGCTTTTACTGAAAGCGGAAGGTTGAGAAATCAAAGCATCAATAAGAGAAAAATTTAAAAATGAGCTTCAGTATCTGGAGGCTCGGTGAAGATATACAGCTCAGGTGAGAAAATCTGTTGACAAATCTGGTCTTTATGGAAAACTAGCAAATAGGAAACCAGAGATGAAAGTAAACCAAAAGTTATTTTTAATGACCCTAAATCATGCAGTGTACACAACAAACATCTGGCTGAAGGAAAGGTTCTAATCTGTTGAACTCAAACCCAAATGTTTTAAACTAAATAGAAAAACCTGTCATACAACATGCGTTATGTTATCTAGAATAAAGTAGGCTCCCACACATCAAGCCCGGTGTGCTGTAGCACAATAGCCTCACTAACATAAAAAGCACAGGGGCCGCAGATTTTTACTTGAGCTGTTCACGTTAAATAACCGTGGTGTTGTGTAATGTTGGGTTCAAGGAAAGGTTCAAGAGTTTACAAACAAAAATGACAAAAACTGTAAAGAAAAGATGTCATTACGGATATTCACTATCTAGAATGACATACACTGAAGTTTGTGGCTTAGACGTAAATTTGGAAACGTTTGAGAAGAATACATAACTTTTTAAGGCAGTCTAAATTGTACTATTAGTGAAAGTACAATTTCTATTACATGTAAATGTAATGAAATGAGATTTTTATGGCTTTGGCCCCTATATAGGAATGTGCACCAACGGTAGCTATGCTAAAAAGGTAGTTTTACAAGTCTTGAATAAGTAGGTGGCATTTCTAACTCTTTGAAATGATAAATGGATTTTCTAACATTAGAAAATATAAAGCAGACACACCAAAAATATAGTCTGCTTTTTTTCTTTAACCCAGTTTAAACAATTTTGTCTACTGCTATGTACCTCTGCAAATGAATTAGTCACTAGCAGCAGTAATAAATTTACCTCACAGCTCAGACCAATGTTTTAGGGACTTTCCAAAGATTTAAGTCTACGCATTTTACTCCTGTTCAACCCTCATCTTCTACTTTTATTTTCCTCCTGTTGCCTTACCTTCATATACTTATTTCTATTGCACTTTTTCCTTTGTTTTAATGACCTCTGCTTCCCTTTATTTTATGTCAGGTCCAGCTTTACCTTCCCATCCCTATTGTTCCTAAAATTATCTTGAGAAGTTTAATTTTGGGTCCTAGTGAAGGGATTTTGTTGTTACAGCAAAGTAAATAAATGTTTGCCCACCAGGTACAGCTGCCCCTTACTTATTTCCAGTTATGATATTTCTCTCAGCCTCTGTGATATTAAAATGTTTTTTTGTTTGGTTTTGTTTTTTGTTTTT
>JAUZNJ010110378.1:0-20161 GCA_034780135.1 Jordanella pulchra | reverse complement strand
CTCTCTCTCTGTCTCTCTCTCTCTCTCTCTCTCTCTCTCTCTCTCTCTCTCTCTCTCTCTCTCTCTCTCTCTCTCTCCCTCATAAACACACTTCTATGCACTTCTCCCCTATGTCTGCCAGATATGGGAAATATGGGAAGGAAGGATGATAAGATAACATGAGAAAACAGTCTGAGAGGGAAGGAGGAAGGACGAGGCAGGGTTAGACGGAGAGCTGGAAAATAGGTTAAAACAACATTGAAATAGCCTCAACCTAAATAACCCTAAACAACGCGCAATCAGTTTGAAGAGACGAGAAAGATGGTAAAATGATTGATGAATAAGTCAATGGAAGGATAAGACAAGCTTTGAGAACAAAGGAAAAAGCACATTTACAGAAGGTTTGGCAAATATCAACAAGTAAGGAGACAGAAAATCAGAAATAAAGGAACACGTTAGAAAAATGGTTGAAATGACAATAAGCAATGAGTGCATGAAACAGGAGGGTGATAACTGGGTTAACTGGTAGACCTCTGCACGTGATATGTATAGTACCAATAACTTCCTTCTAATCCTGTTAATCTGAAAGAAAAACTGCTGAGCAAACTAAAGATACACTCTAAATGTGTACAGTAAAAAACACACCCACAAAGAAAAAAAAATGGCAAAAAATGCCAATTGACTTCAGTATATCACCACCAATGAATCCATTAAATCAAGTACAAATGACAACCAACAATATGAGAGGATTAAAGACTAAACTGAAAAAACGAGAAAAAGTAGATCCAAGAGGAACAAGAGGAGAGATAAAAGTAATGAGAAGAAAGATCAAAGTTTGCGATTAGCAGTGCCCCCTTGTGGCAAAATATGGTCAGTACAGATCAAGGATAATCAACATAATCCCTTCACTGCGGGGTAAAATTTTCTACAATGAACATTATAACAAATTATTATACGCTCATATCCAGCAGTTTGTCGCTAGCAGACTATTATGAAAAAACGCAGAAGTTTCTAACAGCAGTTGTGAAAAAAGAAGCAGTAAGTGGAATTAATGATTTATCTGATGGATAAGAATAAAATTTGAAGGAAAGCCATACATGGAGTCAGTAAACCAATAACAGTAACATTACAAAAAATATTAAAGTAAAACACAAGTTGTTTTGGTTCTAGCAAAACCTGTGAGCAAAAATACCGAATAATTTGGCATTTTTGAAATCAAACATTGAATAATTAGCAGTAGAAGAACAACAGAAAGAGAAAAACAAATCCTGGGACAACATCTTTAATGGGTCGGCTCTTTGGTTTCTGATGAGAAAATCTAGTTAACATATCCTACAGAGACAAAAAAATGTTTTCAGTAATTTTTCATTTTTGTGTTTATACACATGAAGATAGAAATCAAATTAATATGAATGAGGTTTAAATTGTTCTTTTATCCATGGTTATAACATTCATTAACAGCCATCGGAATAAGTGATCCTGTTCAGCCTACTTAAACACTTACTTTTAAAATGAATAGTGGTTATACGGTATATTAGCATCTAAGGTCAAATAATTTACACTGTAAGTCAGTAGTGTTATTGATTGGTGAGAATGAGGAGAGCTAGACATGGAACAGGTGGGGATAAGTAAACTTTCTTTGACAGATTTTCTCTTACTTTCTACTCATAATGAGATGTTATGAATCGTTAACAGACCACCAACAAACAGGACTTGTGCAGCAAACCAGTTATAAATTGATACACTATAAATAACTTTAATTATTTACCATACTTCAACAAATAGAAACAAACCACATGAATACAAAGTAGTTTTCTGTGTTTTAATTTAATTGTCCAACTACAAACTTAGACTCATCTGCTTCTGGCCATCAAAACGAAAATGTTTGATTATTATTTAATGTAACGTTTTGCGATTTTTTTAATTTTTTTTCATCTCTAGTTTCTTTATTGTATTTTATTATTGATACACCATTCTTCACCAGTAGGGGGCAGTATTGTTAAATCTCTGAACACCTAAGAAGAAGGAGCGTGTGTTCGGTTGTGGCGGTGCTGCTCTCGCGCTGCTTGCAGCTCTTTCTCTTGTTTAGAGAACTCCAGTTACTTCCCTCCCTCCATCCCTCTCCATAAATGAACCAAAACGCCTGGAACACCGCTGCAAATCAAGTCAGTATGAAAGTGGTCTTACTAAATGCTATCAGAACTGTTGTTTTACATTTCTGATATTCTAAGCGAAACGTGGAATCTGTGGACTCAACGTAAGATTGTTGCTAGGCTAACTTCCCGGTGAAGCGGTAAACACACAGAGACACGGAGGCTGGTCCGGTAACAGTTATCATCGTAGTGGTCGAGTCGTTGCTTTAATTTAGAAAGTGGTTTATCGTCTTGTAGCAAAGCCTGTATTGCGCGATGTAACGTTATTGCCACGTGATAAAGGGTTGTTTATGAGCTAAATTGAAGCTAGCGGTGAGCATACACGTGAGAGTGCCCCCTCCCCACCCCGTCCACGAGTCAACTGTGGACACCTGGAAGCTGACAGAGGTGTGCAGGGAGCGGCGGGGCATGGTTGGACCTGGACTCAACCACCCAGCAGACCAGAGAAGAAGCAGCAGAGGGTTGGAGGTGGTCTAAGGAAGGAGGGAAACTACACAGCATGGCTTGTTGATGGGTTATTAAAGGAAGAAAGTTCAGCTTGCTTAAATTTGTAATCGGGGAAGATGATACAATCAGAAAGGGAAGGCTAGCATGGTTTGGACATGTCCACATACCATCAACATTGAAGTGAGGGAAGAATGAAAACAAATAAAAAGTTCCCAAACATACAAGAATGTGTTACCGGAGCATGTTGTTAGGACTGCCTTTCAGTCTGAAAAGATGGTTAAAATATCTTCAGTAAGACCAGAAAAGAGGTCAATGACTGTTTACTTTGGTAGATGGTGAAACCGCTCAGATCCAGCCAGATTAACTTGTAGTTTCTATTTGTTTTGCAATGAAGGTTATTTATTTCCCCTTCCTTTCATGTTGTATAATTATCTACTCGATATCCGTCTGTAATCTCAGTCCTTTTAAACCACTTTGCTTTTCTTTCAGTGCTGAAGCTGAGCTGTGAGATTTGCTGCCTTCAATGACTTCACACAGAAACCAGGGACAAGCAGCACATCATCAGTCTGCTGCTCAGTCTTACCGGAGTATTTTGTTTCAGCGTTAGGATTGTAACCAGCTGCTAAGATCTGGTGTGATGTGGTATTTGTCTTCATTCAGAGCTGCAGGAGGTTTCAACCATCAGCTCAGTTTCTCCTGAATCCCAGTTGGTATTTTGGTGGCAGTGATGAGCGCTGTCGGTCAGGAGTCACAGAGAACTTGTCCATCGAGTTGGAGCTGATGTTTTAGGTCCTTCCTGCTGAAGGAGCACTTTGAGCAGGGAGTCTTTTTATCTGAAAACATCCAGGACTTGTGCAGCAGCTCCAATGCCCACTAACCAGTCACTACCCTGGGGTGACGGGAGTCTGAGGGCATGTTCTAGTCCACACAATACCCCCACTGCTACCCTGGTTTCTACTGCAGCCTTTAAAGGTTCTGTCAGACAACCTCCACTGGAGCTCCACAAGGCTAAGAACCAGGACAAACCCCCGTCTTCATCAGCCTGTCCTCTCTGGGACAAAGCAGGAGGGAACGATTCAAACACCTGCACTCACCGCGTCGCATCGGAGGGGTCGGGCAAGCCGGCCGAGCAGCCGAATGGGATTCAGAGAAATTCGGAACCAAAGCAAGCAGTCAGCAGCATCGTTTCTAAGAAAGTAAAAGCCCAAAGCCTTCAGCCTGGAGACAGATCAGACTTAGACAGTGATCAAAATTCAGCAGGTGATGTTCTACTAGAGCTTTCATCAGGAGGTCACAGAAAGCTGCTCATCCACGGACATGCCGCCATGCAACGCAGCACCCAGCGGCTGGTGAGTGGATGTTAATGCTGCACCAAGGGCAGAGCTGCATGTAGTGACGCATTTCCTCTAGCTAACTGTTTGTTTCGGAGCTGAAAGCGTGACTCCGTTATTGATCAACACCACCATCCACATGAGGTTAAATCCATTTTTCTCTCAGAAATTGATGCAGCTTAACATGAGACTGTTTGGGAAACTGCTGCACCACAAAGTATGAGGACTAGTACAGAAGGATCAAGTTTAATGGGTTTTCTATGGCATTTAGATGCAAAGTGGAAGGAAGACATCCATTTTCTATTTATTATAACTATAGTGGAATGCATCTTGTATTTTCTCATGAATTGCTAATGTCATCTTAACAAAATCTCAAAGACCAGAAACGGATCAGCTGGATTTATACAGAGATTAAATTGCACATAGGACCCCTCGTTGTCATCACTTGCATTGAAGCTTTTCTGTGTTCTGTCTCCTCAGCCTAAGGCTACAGACTGTTTCTGTTCACCAGCAGTGCCTCATCTTTGCATAAAATCCTCCAAACATCAGGGACCAAAGTTGTGGACGAATACCTCCAGTCAAAGTGGCACAAAACATGAAACAAGGAGCACAAAGAGGCAGGTGACTACTCCACGGAGGAGCCATTTGGTCAAGATGGCAGTAAAGCGCAGTCAGACACCGGCTGGTCATGCAGCACAGGCCTCTTTCAACAATCAGCTGCTAGTTAGAGGTCGACCTCCACCTGTTCTAGTAGCATCGCCACCACAGCTGGATTCCTCTTCCTGCACCCCCCTGCCAGCTGTGCTCTGTGGCAGCCTGCAGCCTGCAGAGCTTCATGTGGATGAAGGTAATCAGTTTGAGTTCATTGTTTCAAAACTTCTGTCGCTGAACCAAAGGTTACAGATCTGAGTTTATAGCAAAAAGCTGCTTTATAAAGTTTTTTTTTTAATTTAAACATGATGTTGATCTGGTAAAAGTATAAAACCAATGAGTGATGGCGTCCTCCTAACATCTCCTACTTGAATCTGATCCTGGGACAGATGTGGCTGCATGTCCTGCAGGAGCTTTAGTAGGCTCAGTGACCAATCAGATTTCAGCCATCCACCTCACCAGGGAGGGACTGACTCCCCCCACCTCCACTCAGTCCTCGTCCTCCTCGATGACAGAGGAGCAGCTGATGGGGTGAGTCCACCATCTTTTTTCTTTTTTTTTTTTCCTGGGTTGTTAAATTTGGAGGGTTTCACTCTTGGCTTGTTTCCAGCTCAGACTGTATGATGCAGGTGGATGGAGTGGAGGAGGAGCTTCCAGATGAGCTGGAAAATGCCTGCAGTGATGATGGTGAGACGATTTAAAGAGAAATGGTTTCTATGGGAGAGTTGCTCATTGGCTGAGCTTCTATAACCGCTCTATTAAACTGCCATGCATCCACAACTCTTAGACTTTCTTCCTCTCTGTTTCCAGATGTTTCTGAATGTTATTCCCTCCATTCATCTGCTGCATCCATCCCTTACCTTTCCAGGTAAGACACACACACTTTAGTTAAATAAACTTTCGGGCAGTGATGAAACCGCCGCCCATAGTCTCAGGATGAACACAAAGAATGACCAAAGATCAAAATCAAACTTTTAGAATAAAGTGTGACAAAATGTTCAGTAAATAGAAGCTGTTCAGTGTTGTAGTTTGTCTCTTTATGTTTTTGGTGGTGATTCCTGCCTGGCGGTGGCAGCATCATCCTGTGGGGAGCTTTTCTTCAGCACAGACAGGGAAGTTGGTCAGAGCTGATGAACAAAGATTTTCAACCTGAATGTCTTTCATCCAAATAAAACACATAGAATTTAATGAAGCAAACATTGGAAACAGTTTATGGGGATTTTATTCTATGAGAGGCGCTGATCCCTGATGACTCTACAAACAAGCCGCCCGCTCTGTGTCCTGGAAGGTTTTTAAGCTTTTCCCCGAGCTCTCCTGTTGGATGGAAGATCTGCTCTTAATCCAGCAGCTGTTCTGACCACCATCACTTTCTGTTTGCTCCTGGATCAAACATCTGTCCAGCTGACGGCGTGGACTCTCCTGGTCTCTCAGCTGTTGTCTGTCAGGTCATTGTTAGAAGGGGCTGAAAGCAGCGGATCATGGTGGAAAGCTCTGCTCCATTGTCTCTGCATACTGTTGTGTGTTGAGTCTCTTCTAAAACAGCCCAGATCAGGAGCACTGTTGTTGCCTTTTACCCCTAACCGCTTTGTTCCCAACTTCACCTGCACACGCTGACGCCTCCAGCTGCACTCCACCTGCCTCTCCTCCATGTAGCTGGAGATCTTTGATTCTGAGGTCACCCTGTAACTGAAGTCTGGACATCGTTTTGTTATCCAGTCTCCTCTATGCCTGTCATGTGAGTAATCTTAAGATGTTAAGGAAATGAGCTTCTGTCAGCCGCCACTAAATGACTGATTAGAGCTGCGTTTCTATCAGTCCGTCCTGCGACACCTAATCTTCCTGGCATCGTGTTTCAGACATGTAGTGCACCTTGTGTTACAAAGTGGCCTGGTGGCGGTAGTTAAATGTCACCAAGTTCCTCGGTGGCTTCGTGGTTCAAGCGTTAACATTTGCCTCTAGTGTAACTGTTTGCTGCGTGGTGCTCTGTATATTTCTCCTCCTTTCTGTCACTCTTGATCACAGGAAATCAGTCTACAGAATCTGTGACGTAACATTTCAGAAGAAAAGCTCTGATTCTCTGTTTTTTGTTGGATTTGGTCCCATTTTCTCCCTAAGCAAAGATCATTCACAGTTAAAGTAAAGACTTCAGCTGGTTTTTAACAGAAGCTCTGTGTTGTTGTCCAGGTGTTCCCGTCACTTCCACGCTTACAGGTATAAAATATCCTGAACTGAGGCAGCGGCCTGCTTCCTCAGACATTTGTCAAAGACTGAATCGCTCTGGTTTTTTGATGGGCTGTAAAATGTTCTTGCTGCCCCACGTTCCACAGTCAGCCGTATATAAGCTGTGGAGCTTCATGACAAGCTTGAACTTTTTGAATTATTCAACAAATGTTCTTTTCTTTAGTCCAAAGTCGCAATGTGTAAAAACATAGATGTTTTCTAACGTTGTGAAGGTGTTTTAAATCCTAACCCTTTCAGAAACCTTTTCTATTATAATTCCAAATACAGTTAAAAACACATTGAAACGCGTCTTCGTCCAGCATCAGTCTGACCCCATAAACGTAGCCCTGGAAAATCCCATAAACCCAAAGTCTTTCTAGAGGGGCTGGACCAGGGTTCCCTTGTTATCTAGTCGGGTTTTCCTTCCATGAATCTTTGAAATGGTTTCATTTCTTTTGGTCTTTTCCTGGAGAACAAAGCAGAACAGTCTGACCAAAGCTGTGAATCCTCCTCCTGATCAGTTGTCCTGTTTTCTCCTCCTGCTCAGCGTTGAGGAGCCGATGGTTTTGGAGGCAGACGATCAGGAGGAGCGGCCGGCGCTTGTCCCCAGTTTGTTTCCTCTCATTCCCCCCACGCTGTACTTCGGGACGGCCAATGAGAAAGGTCAGGAGCGTCTCCTCCGGTGAGTGAAAGTAACCCTCGCTCTTTCCCTGCTGATCTCCTCGCTGTGCTCTGCAGTGGAGCTGCTGCCTGCCGAACAAAGACGGCTTCTTAAATGGAAGATGAGCACCGTTACGCCCAACATTGTGAAGCACACCATCGCCAGGTCACACTTCAAGGTCACCAAGAGTGAGTCATCACACCAAGACATGAACCAATCACCGTCCCTCCTCGCTTTATGGGATGTCACGTGTGACGGATGTCTGTTGTTGCTGCAGAAAGCTACGACTGGCTGGGCTGCTGGGGACACCACATGAAGTCTCCTGGCTTCAAGGCCATAGCAGAGCACCAGAAGGTGAGTCCCTGCACAGAGATGCTCTGCAGCTCCAGAATCCACACTCAGTGTTGCTTTTTGTTTCTTCAGTTGAATCACTTCCCAGGAACCTTTCAAATCGGCAGGAAGGACCGGCTTTGGAGGAATCTGTCAAAGATGCAGCTTCGCTTCGGCAAACAGGAGTTCAGCTTTTTCCCGCGGACCTTTATCCTTCCTCAGGACATCAAACAGCTCCGTAAGGCCTGGGAAGACGGCGGCTCCAAGCAGAAGTGGATCGTTAAACCTGTATGTTCTGCAAGTCTAACCTTTCTGTGAAATACTCAGAATGTTGTGCAGAGGAAGGATGATCAGACATGGATGAAGGAGCTACAGACGGGTGGTAGATGTTAGTTCATAGTCACTCCTGTGTTGATTTATTTTGGAGAGTCTGATTTTTGATAAGTAGCTAATCTAAGAGCTCCTGGATTGTCTATATGAGCTGCTGGATCCACTGGTGATTCATTACTGCAGCTTTCATGAATCATTTCTTCAGATTTTCTTTGCCAGATTTGTGTCCTAATAATGAATGAATTGTATTGATCCACTGATTCCAGATCTAGAAATCTTTTAGCGTAACCAGCTGTTCAGTGACTCTAAGGGAAGCTTTCATTGTTGGGGTCGTTACATTTAAGCTTTAACAGAAACTCTGTATTTTATACCTGCTTCATAGTCGAGCTCTTTAAAGGCCAGGATTTACCCATCAGACATTTCTAGCCGAGCTCTGCTTTGGTCGTATAGATCTCTCATCTACACAGAAGGGAAAGAGGCTCTTTTTTCAGCTGCTTAGTTGCAGGATTAGCTGTGGTCCGACAGAAAGGAGCTCACTGGTTGTCCGATGTATTTCAAAACCTCCAGCCTGCATCAGCCAGAGGAACAGGAATCCAGGTCATCCACAAATGGAGTCAGCTCCCTCGGAAGAGGCCGCTGCTTGTGCAGAAGTAAGCAGCACAGAGCCGACCGGTCCGTTTTCCTCCGCCTGTTTAAAACCCAGCAGTTGTATAAGGAACCATTTGTCTCTGCAGATACCTTCACAAGCCCTACCTCATCGGCGGAAACAAGTTCGACTTGCGGATCTATGTCTATGTGACGTGCTATGACCCGCTCCGGGTTTACATGTTTTCTGACGGACTCGTCCGCTTTGCCAGCTGCAAGTGAGGATGATGAACACGCTGTGAGTTATTGGGCCGTGGGAGTGGTGCACTGAGGGACGTGTTCTGCTTCTCTGCAGGTATTCGTCTTCCATGAAGACTCTGAACAACAAGTTCATGCATCTGACCAACTACAGCGTGAACAAGAAAAACTCTGAGTACCAGACCAACAGTGACGACAAAGCCTGCCAAGGACACAAATGGTTAGTCTAGAGATAATCTGAGATCATTTCTTCTGCCAAATCCAAGTTATTGATTTTTTAATTTTCACAGTAAACTGACAAAGTATATATTTTTTAAATATGTCTTTATCTCAAGGAGGAATAAAGTTTAAAGGGCAATGAAATCCAAGCTGTGAAACATGATTGTAAAAGTAATGATCATTTTACACGACAAAGGACAAAAATATAACCCACTAAATGTTTGCAGGTTGTGGTAAAACACAGTGAGCCAGTTTATTAGTTATGAGAAGAAATCGAAGAGCAAAAAGTGATGAGCGGCGGTCACTGAGCTTTAGAAGGAGTGGATCAGTGAGGTTATGGTGAAAACATGTTGGAGAATAGTGAGAAGGACTCAGGTTAACTGATGTCACCACAGTAATCACTAATATCATCGCTGTTTTTTGATGCTTTCCTGACATCTTATCGCCCTGCTTACTGATCAGTAGAAAGCAGTTTTTCTTCTCTTTTAAAATCTAAAAGCGAAACGTGTTTGTTTGTCTCTTCAGGGCCCTGAAGGCTTTGTGGCACTACCTCGGCTCTAAAGGAATCAACACCAGCCTCATATGGGACAAGATTAAAGACATTGTGATTAAAACAATCATTGCGTAAGTTTCCAGTGAGAGCGTCTCCATGGCAACCGGTGTCACTCTTTGATGTGATGAAAGTTGCAGGTTGAGTGTCCTTCCACCTTTGAGTGCATCATCCATGAGGTTCTGTTTCCTCGTTGGCTGCAGATTTTTATCAACCTTTTGCTGTGAAATCAAGCTGCAGTCCGATCTTTGAAATTATTAGTCGCTGCTGCAAAGTTCAATCGCTCCTTTAATAACTGGCAACAGGAGTAGGTCTGAAGCTGTAAACCAAAGCCTTTGGTCTGTTGTGGTCCAGCTCCCTCTGCTGCGTGGTGGAGCTCAACCTCAACCATGCATGAGGCTTGAGGCTGAGCTGCTGCTCTGGTGCAGAGCCGCCTTGCTGCATGGTTTGCATATTAAAGGAAAATATGAATATCGGCTCCAACATGGAGAAAAGATAGAAAGAACAGAGTGGGCTTAGTTAGCAAAGAGAGAGAGAAAGATAATATTAGCTACACCAGTAAAAACCCTGCAAACGTGTTGCTTTGAAAAACAAAAACGATGCTAAAGTCTGTGTTTGTTTCTCAGTTCAGAGCCGTATGTGAACAACCTGATGAAGATGCACGTGAAAACGCCCTACAGCTGCCACGAGCTGTTTGGCTTTGACATCATGCTGGATGAGAACCTTAAACCCTGGATCCTGGAGGTCAACATATCACCCAGGTGAGGCGCAGATCCTTGCTGCCAGATGTGCCACTTCCAGAACACACCTGTAACTCTGCTTCCTTGTCTTCAGCCTCCACTCCAACTCTGCGCTGGACGTCGCCGTTAAAGGTCAGATGATCAGAGACCTTCTGAACCTGGCCGGCTTCAGGATTCCTTTGAAAGAAGAAGTGGGGTCTTCCTGCAGCAGTGCCTCTAGCTCCACCAGCAGGTAGGGCGGTGGTTCTACACGTTACCTTCCAGCCCCGTGTTTCTGCATTAAATCAAAATAGATGATGTTTCTTAGTTGTCTCTTTTTGTGCAACTCTGCCACAAAGTTTGATCGAATCCAGTGTTTCTGTTTGTAGTTTGAATGGGGGGAACAAAGAGAGGAGCAAAGCCGAGCTTTCTGCTGATGAGAAAGTAAAACGAGCCTTTTACCTCGCACAGAGTTATGCCAACCAGGTAAACAAACCGCTGTGTTAGCAGAGATGAAACACTCACGCTACATTTAATGAATGTTTCTGCAACCTTAAGGAAAGCTGAGCAGAGATTCTGATTCTTCTTTGTTTCTCCTCAGAGAAACTATTTCATCTCTTCCTTTCTGACTCATGTAGGACTCTCTGTCGTCAGTGTTGGATATTTTAACTCCAGAGGACGTCCGTGTTCTGGCAGAGAGCGAAGACGAACTGAACCGACGAGGAGAATTCCAGCGTGTTTTCCCCTCCCAGTCATCTTCACGCTACCTTCGCTTCTTCGAGTGTCCCCGATACCTCAACATCCTGCTGGATCAGTGGGAGCAGAAGTACTGGAACGACCGGACAGAGTGTGAGTGTCCAAAAAATCACTTAACTGTTTGTTTAGGTTTTCCAGCAGAATACCAGGTGCTGAAGAATGACAGACAGTTTGAAAACTGCACCTCTTTAACTTCAGGGAAAAAATAATCTGTGTGGAAATCCTTATAAACGGGCACCAAGAAAGTCTCACTAAAATCATTAAAGTATTTGTGTGGATATATTCCTCAGAAGCCCTGAAACTGCCTGGAGGTCTAATTTATTCCAAGTCGTGTTGTGTGTCCTGTATGTACAGGTATCAGTCTCCTGAAAGGCGTCTGTCAGAAGGGAATCCATCTTGGAACCAGTGATCCTGCACACGTGGTGAGCAGCTCCTGGCTTTGCTTTCTCAGTCATCTTCTCATCAGATTTCAGTTATTATTCAGGAAAATCGTTTTATTATTTACCAGTTTCCATGAAGAAGATGGAAATGAAGACTGTAGAAAGGAAATGGGTTGAAGGTCCTTCGTCATTAGATTCTCGTTCTAATCATGTTCAGTAAATCTAACAATTAAAGACATCTGGCATTTGATCAGTTTAAAGACTGATTGAATTGAAAATCAAACGTATTTTCAGCAGCAGAGGTCTTTAATGTAAAGGCTGGTTTACTGAGCGAATGAGTCCGTTTTACTCGTCAGATATTCAAGCTTTTAACAAAGATCTAAAGCTTCACTGAATCAAAGGAAGAAGAAGAATGCATTTCTACATTTTTATGAAGGTATCTGAAGGTTCTGTCATCCAGGTCAACCTTGGAAAGTTCACAAATTTGGCGTCAGCACGTCTCTGATTGGTGCAGCTCCGTTTATAATCAGTCTGTTTCAAACATTTAATCTAGACTGAAGCAGATTCAATTCAGTTTATTTCTATAGCACCAATTCACAACACGTCATCTCAAGGCTCTTTATAGAGACAATTCATTCAAATCATCCAGTCAGATTAGTGAAAAGTTTTCTATGTTAAGGAAAACCAGCTGATTGCTTCAACTCATTGACTCGACAGCAATCCCTCAATCCAACATAAGTTCTGTGAACCAATCTGTGTTCCGGTCTGAAGTGAAGTTGTTCAGAGGTTTTATCCCAACAAGCTGCATGTTTGGCTCATTATTGAGCACAGAATACTGAGCTACTTCTTAACACGAAGGTGAGACCAAGAGGAAACCCTGATTGTCTCTGGTTGTGTCTGTGCAGTGGTCCAGGTGCAGCTACGTGTCGAGGACCGAGGTCCAGAGGCCCGGAGTACCGAGTCCATCCAGATCCAGGTACACCGGCAGGTCATGGTCAGGAGACGCGATCATTGGTTGAACTGAACAGTGTTACCAGGTCCTCATGTAGTTGACCTACGGGTCTTGGTGTTGGACTGTTAGAATAACGGACTGCTTCCATTTCAGTTCCCATCAGTTTTAAAGGCAAATGACCCATAGAAATATGAGCTTCAACTGGACCCTGCTGGTGATGATGTCCACTGAATAGAAAGGAGCCGTTTTAATTGATGTGAATCCAGTGACACACCTGGATCAGAGGAATTAAAGCTGTTTTTGCTTTGGACACTGAATATTTCTCATGACTCAGTCTGATCTTGAAGTGAGGCTAAAGTTCTATCAGAACCAGGATGCATGAACGGAGGTTTGACCTGTGACCCTCATATTGTCTCTGTGTTGATCTCCAGGGTGGTGGTCAGTCATCACAGCAGAGCCTCTGATGAGGATTGCTCAGACCCTGAATCGGCGTCGCTCTCCAGTCTGCCCGGCTCCCAGAGTCCTGGATCCAGTGTGACCAGCAGTGCCTGTGCCAGTCCTCAGCCCAGCCTCACCCAGAACCGGCTGCTCTAGAACCGACCAGAGCTCTGGGTCCGTGGAGCTCCGACTGTTAGCTGTTTTGGATCTCGGAGAAATTTAAAAAAAGAAAAACCTTTTTTTTCCTGGCAGTTTATCCCTTTTCATTGTGCCTCAAAAAGTTGGTCATCCTACCAAAGACTTGATGACCCGGCTGCATTGGACACAACCAGAGGTCTAGAACTTGACGCCTTGGATCAGAACATCGCGGTTCTGGTCCTTATTGGTGGCCCATCAATGCAGAACATTTGGCAGCAGAAAAATGAAGTTTTGTGAGATTTATTTCAGTGACTGTGTCAAACATGGAAAACAAGCTGAAGGTCGACATGAAGCAGACGGTTCAGATTAGTGCCGAGCGTTCTGCCTGGTAGAGTCTGTGCTGCTCTGTGGACGTGTTGTCAGAGATCACTGTGATTAGCTCCTCTGAGCGGCTCGGGTTGCTCACAGGGTGCCATTCTCCTCGTCTGCCTCCAAGCTGCTGCAGCGACAGGTTTAGAGGTTTTCTTTGAAGATGGGTGTTTATTTGAGCTGGCTGTGGTTCTTCCAACAGGTGTCAGATGGACTTCCTCCCTCTGTCTCGGTGACGAAACCAGGCCCTCAATTAATGAGGCAAAACGCTGAAATAAATTCGCAGCGTTGCTTGATTGTCTGGAACAGCGTTTACTAGAATTCGAAATCAGCTGTGTTTTCCAGTCAATCTCCAGCATATTTTATTTTTCTGTCTTTAATCCTCTTGGTTTGTGTTTCTGTGAAAAGGTTCCTCTGAGAACAGTGTTTAATATGCAAAGGTTTACAGAGGTCATCTTGGAACCAGAACCCGTTCAGTGATTAGGGCGCTGCCATGTAGCTACACGTAGCGGTCACCAGGGGCGCTGTTGCACATTATTTAACCATCACCTGCCTTACAGATGTGCCTTGTGTTTGATTCAGTGTCTTATATGAACACATGAAGCTCGTCTAGCATGAAGGAGTTTCTTGTTTAATGAACCATTTGAAGTGTTTGCTTTGAGTCATCAGTTCCCCAGTTTTTGGGTCTGAAGTGTGGAGTCTTCAGCCATATAAAAAAAATAAGATTATTTTAATAAAATTGGTACTCATTGCCTGGATAAGAGATAAACACAACAGAGCTAATTATTTGGTTTGTGTTTAATTGGTGGAAATGCTCATGACTTTCTTTTTTTTTTTTTTTTTTTTGTGGTGGGAAGTTTAGAAGTTTTGCTCCTCTGGTTTAAGAGGGTCGCTGCAGGGATCAGCAGTGGACCTACATCTTTAACCATCACGCTGCCAGCAGGTCCTTTCTAAACTCATTCAGTTCCTTCTATTAACAGCGAAAGCTGTTTGCACTAAATGGGTTTTAAACCTTCCACCCAGTGTGTGTTGAGCTGCTGCTGACTGGAAAAAAACAAACTTGCTGTAAAGACTCTGCTGCTGTGTGACAGAGCTGTGAAGCTGCCTTCTATTTTACAGATGCTGGATCTTCATCAGAACTGGTTTTCTGGATCAAGGCTGTTGTAAATGCTCAGGATTATAAGGAGAAAATAAAAGTCATATGAGTGAAAAGCGGCTCTGTTTTGATTTGAAGTAAATGTTTCTTAGTGCAGTTTACTTTGCTTCAATTATGTAGTAATGTATTAAATAAACAGTGAGTTAGATGATTTAAAGAAGCTAAAAGTAAATTAACTGAAATCATTTTCATGTCACAGGAGATGGAAGTTACATCCTCAATAAACACTTGTTTGGATCATTTCGTCTGGTCGTTTTCAGTCCTGGAGCTTGGATGCAGAACTCTTTGGTGCAGTTTTTATTTCCTGGTTCTTGAATCAATCAGCTGCCAGAAGTGAAGCGAACCAGGAATCCAACAATACCTAAGAAGTCTTGGTATCGTTATCTGTGAAAGTTCTCAGTCATCCAGGTCAAGCTTGGAAAGTTCAGTTTAGGCAAACTGGATGAGAAGTTTCCTACAAGACGTTTCTCCTCACCCAAGAGGCTTCTTCAGTTCTAGCTGATGCTGAGGAACACTGAGATAAATATGACCAGAGAATTGGGGGAGGTAAAAAAAGGCCATTCCTTAACAGAGGAGATGATCTGAGACGTATATAATGACTAAAACGGCTGCATTTGTTTAAAGTATTTTGGAAATTGTGATTCAGTTGATGACTACAAATAATTTCTTCTTCTATGGTGATGTGCCATTTGATGCAAAACCAAAGCTTTTGGCTGATAGAGTAGCTCTGTTAGGTGTGTTCTTTAGCTACAAATCAACTGGTTGCAGATTATTCAAGATAAGAAGTAACTTAAAAAGTTGTTTTTGCTTATCCTCCTAATTTGCATTGGGGGGGGTTCCATGTCTGCGCTTCCTGAAGTCTGAAGCAATAACTTTAGGGCTTGGCCTCTGTCACAGAGAGCGGCTCTAATTGACTTTCTGGGTTCTGGTCCGGTGGTTTTTTGGGCCTTATCTTCCCAGGAAGCGTCAGTTTGATGAATAAACACAGCAGGTCTCATCATTACAGTTTAGCTGAACTCAGCTGGTTATTGGAGGACGCTTCAGCAAAGTGGGTCCTTTGTATTTCTGCACAGCAAATAATGTGCTTTAAGAAAACAGTCGCTCAGCAATAAGTTCTAAAGCAGAATTGGTGGGATGTCCCATTTTCATAAAAATGGCAACGTTTCCACTGAAGTTTGAGGCTAAATGTAAACTGTTAGCTGTGCAAAGAGGGAGTAGCTCTTGGAGCAGCTCTGTGTGGCTATAAATAGTTAATGCTGAATGTAACCTGAACGTCTCACTCAATAGGTCCACAGAAGCCTTAAAGCTGCACTGCAACCATTACTCTTCTTTCTACAGCTGAATAAGTTGAGTCAACGATAAGCTGACGGTTCGGCTACGATGCATTCCTTGATTTTAAAGTGCATCAAACCAAACACCATCTCAGGAACATGCTTTTGATTTCTGCTGTAATTCTTTGCTTCCATGCAGGATTTTGTATCTAAATGCTCTCAAGTTGACAAACAATTATTCAAGCTATGAGTTTCTGCTGAAATGAAGGTTTCCAGCTGTTCGTGAGTCTGTGTCAAGTCCTCACTCTCATATTTCCAGTGATGAAAAGACGAAGGCTACGATCAGTCCTGCCATACCAACACCAACATGTTCGCCCAAGAACAATGCTTTGAATCAGATCCTCCAGGAGGATCTCCATCCAAACCACCCAGGGATACTGAAGTGAAGGTTGTGGATTATCCAGTAAGATGGTCCATGACATGATGGGGGAGATACTGAAAGTTTAGAGCGTTGATATTTTGGACCCTGGTCAGAACATTCCTTAGATCATCACTTAGATAAAAGGCCAACAAATAAATAACCTCCTAGAACCACTGAGACAGAAACCAGAACCAGTCCAGGTTTAATCCAATATGGATTACAGAGGTAGAGATTCACACTAGAAATGATAAGAAATTGGATTTACTTTCTTCAGCAAATTCCTTAAATATGTGAAATATTTCGATACCAGCTAGAAATAACAGAGACAAAGATACTGGCAATGAGAAGCTCCATAAATTAGTTAAACATCATTTTTTATCATCTCTCAGTCTGTTCTGTAATCCCAGCCCTTCTGTACATTGAAGCCAACGGATCAGGAGGGTCTTTGATGTAAACGTTAACTCAAAGCTGCTACTGTCGGGCTCAAGGGTCTCGCCTTTGTTATTAACAGACCACAGGGGAAATATTCTGACAAAAGCTGAGTATCTCCTCTCAGCACTGCCACCGTTCCTCAACAGCACCATGGAGCCACCATCCATCAAAAGATGTTCATTTAGAGTCATTTCACTGGTTTAACTCAGAAAGCAACTGACAGATGAAGATGTCTCATCTGTTATTTGCTCTTGCATGAGCATGTAGCCTCTGTCAGCCCTCAGCTTTCACTCACCATTCCCCTCCCTCTCTCTCCCTCTGTAAATGCCACAGGCCTCCCACCCCTCAGTCCAGATTTAGACCTCAGTCTCTCCCAGGCACTTGGACCCAGCTGTCCGAAGGACAGGATTCCCTCACCAAACTCTTTGTTCTACACTTCCCGTTTGCCTCCTGGCCCTCTTCATCATGCCCTCAGTCCTTTGTCTTCATCACCTCCTCATCTGAGATGGTTTTCAGGTGTCGCCTCGCCCTGCCTCTCAGCACAGACAACTGTTCTCTGTGATGCCAATCACTTCGTGATCCACAGAGGTAGAGCTCCCAGACATCTTGGTCATGGAGGCTTTTGCAGAGGTAAGTCTCCTAGCAGAGCTCCCCCGCCCCAATGCTGTGAATGTTGGTATCTGTGTTTGGGCTCCTCTCTGTAACTGAGAAGCTGTAAAGTAAAAACAGGCCGGCTACTCTTACACTTCTGAAATGCTCCTTCTCCACCTTCTGTCTGCATGCTCAGTATAGCTTGTCAATTTAAACACAACATGTGAAGCTGAAAACACTTCACACTATTACTCCTGGGATGGATAGCAGATGTGAACAGTTATTGCCAGTTAGGCCTGCTGTGAGGTTCTTGTGCTGATAGTTACTTGAATTTCAAAACAAATGCCTCATTTTGGAGCTTTTTCACATTTAATTCCAATTCTTCCACATACAAGACGGCCAACACAAAGTAATAGTAATAGCATAGTTGTTAAGTGAAAATTAATGGATGTTTTTCCACATAAATTCCTGGAGCTGTTCTCTCTTTGGATATTGAGAAGATTCAGATTCATCATCTACAGTTTTTAACTGGTTTTATTCCAGGACTGCAATGAATTTATCTCCATTTATTGTTCTATCAACACTTACCCGCTTTGGTGTCCCTGCCAAAGTACACAGTCCCCACACCTTAATGCCACCACTGCCATGTTCACTCTCTCACCCTTTTAGGGTGGTATCTGTATCATCCTCCAGCCTTGGAGGTTGAGTGCAGTATCTTAGCTGTTCCTAGGACTGCACTCTTCTGGACTGAGGCTTCAGATGTTGTTCCATGAATATAGTTCTCTATATTTACCGTTTACACTACTTGACTCGTAGAACGCTGCAAACATTAATGAATTAATTAGGGCTAGGTTCCCGAAAAGATTAGCCAATAGTTGTACAGATATTTCCCTCCTGAGCTGTAGATTTCTGCAGCTCCTCTGGAGTAACAGCAGTGCTCTTATTTCAAAGCCTGTTATTTTATGTCAGTGGTGTTAAGTTGCTTTTAAAATGGCTGGTTCTCCTGGGTTTAATTCACACTAAATCCAAACCTCCAGCTTTAATCTGAGCATGATCAGGAATACTATCCTTTACCATACTTACTTACTTACTATACTGTACTATACTATGCTATACAATTCATACTATAATGTACTATACTGTATTATACTGGGTTATATTATGCTATACTATGCTATGCTATACTACTATAATATGCTCTGCTATACTGTACTATATCATGCATACTATAAAATAGACTGTTCAATACTGTGCTATACTATACATTGCAATACGGTACTATACTGTGATATAGTATACTTTAACGTGCTATGCTATACCATTCTATATTCTGCTATACTATACTATATTATACTGTGCTATCCTGTGCTATACTATACTATACTATACTATACTATACTATACTATACTATACTGTGCTATACCGTACTATGATTATGGTGAAGTGGTGTGAAGACATGTTTTCATACTTGACTGTTTTAATATACTACTTTTTTTCGCATGTTCATCATACTTTATTAGAGATGGATGGATGGATGCAGGAGATGTAGTTTTTGAATAAAGGTTTACATCACCAAGGGACCTAATACTTACAAGCAATAAATAAAGCCAAGGGTTAGCAATACCTGCATGGAGACTTTTATAGTGCTTTGAAGTAAATGAGGTGGACTTGTTTTGCAAATTTGTTAAAATTCAGCAAGATTGGAAGATTTTGGAGCATAAGTAGCTTTTTTGATGGCGTGCCACAGCAACTGAATTAGAGTTAGGTCAGGACTTTGACTAGGCCATTACAAGCTTGATTTCCCCGAACCATTCACTGGTGGACTTGTAAATGTGTTTATTGGGGCCTGCCCATAGCAATGCATAGGGAGAGCAGTGACTGACCTGCGACTGTGGCTTCCATATTTAAACACCCTTTATAATTATTTTCCTTTGGCATCTTTAAGGTCCCCTTATTTGAGATGGATGAGTATGAAGAAGAGGATGTCCTTTCCACAAGGAGCAAAGGTAATCTGTTCTTTTTTAGAACACGAGGTGTTGCTTGCTTCTCTGAATTTACTTGATTAACTGTGGAAAATGCTGCAAAGGTACGCTTGATGCAGGATCAACTGTACAGCTGTAAGGACCCATAATCCTTTTAGTTATGTTTTATTGAAAATGTATAGTTTACGGATGACTTAAAATGAACTTTATGTAATATTTAAAAATATCCAGTAATTAAAAAAAGAGCAATTTTTAATGGTGTCCTAATGACTGACAGATATCATTGAGACTAAAAATAGAACTCATGAGTCAGTGTTGAGTCTCTGTGAAACTCTTTGAATGTATATTTAACATATAGATATAAGAAACCCAAAGAGAGTTTTGTTGTTTCACAATAATTAGCTGTAGAGCAGAAAACGACGAAAATAAACAGAAAGATAGTAAAAAAAAATAACTTGTACAAGAAAAACAGCATGAATTTTAATCTAAAGGATTAAAGGATCCATATAAAACACTTTCTAAATATTACCATCGATAGTTTCCATCACAGAAAAATGACGTCATTTCCATGTAGAGAGATGTGTGGGAATAGAATAGAATAGAATAGAATAGAATAGAATAGAATAGAATAGAGTAGAATGTGCATGATAATACAATAATGTGAATAATGTGGCACGAAAATAATTTTTTGCATTATTTGGAAAAAAAATAAAATTACTCTTGAACCAAACGTATACTAACTTCAGCCTTGTATCTACGGACTGTTTAGACCAGGGGTGTCAAAGTGGTTCCAGAAAGGGCCGTGTGGCTGCTGGTTTTCTTTCCACCCAAGCAGTAGCAC
>JAUZNJ010110377.1:31229-46414 GCA_034780135.1 Jordanella pulchra | reverse complement strand
TGCCTTGGGGATGGTTCAGTCCCACTTCTGTAGCACTTTGGGATTCTTATGAATGTAAAGTGCATTATAAATAAAATATATTATTATTATTTATAATGACACAAAGCCTATTTGCTGACTGTAAATAGCTGTTTAATTTAATCTGTAAAGATAGAAGGTTATTGGTTGGATCTATTTGTGGCTCTTCACGCTGAATTATTTCTGAAATTCTCTCGTCTTCTTTTCCCTATAACTTTACTTGCATCAAAGACGGACCACAGGAAAGGCCTCCCCTGATCTTCTTCCTTACTCCTTGTTGTTCCTCTTCATCATGGAAGGGTGTGACTCCATGATGATGCCTGATGATCTGTTACTATTTGTTCAAAGGATCCTCATTCTTGTTAGAAGCTTTAAAGTCCAGGATGTGATGATGAGTAGTTTTAATCAACAAAAGGAATTATCAAACTTATTTATATTCAATAAACACACATTGGTGGTGAAACTGCAACATTCTACCAGGTTAACATGGTGCTTTAAAGATCCATCATTTCCTGAGTCTTTCCTTCAGGTCTCCATGAATCTCTGGGATCCCAGCTGGTTACGCTGCTCTGTGGATGAGCTGTTCTTCTAAACCACTAGAGTGAAACTCCCCATCTGAAACTTTAATGACAGCTATGGATCCACTTTCATAGCTGCAAAACTACAGCAGACAAACTTCTGTTAATGTCAAACAGCAGCTCTTCACTCGTCCAGGAGAGTCTGTGAAACTGAAACACCCGACCGACATCAACAGGCTGAATGAAAGACTGTGCTGCATGCTTGAGACCAGCAAACATTCAGCAGCCGTTTAAAGAAGCACACAGGTGGTATACTCACTGGCCGAGTTTTCCTCCTGCTGCAGACTGCAGGGTGGGTCTGAGGCCCCGTCTTCTGCAGGTAACAGTAGTAGAGGCAGCCTGCTTTAAATCATGCAGACCTGCTACCATGTGACCAGGCTGGTGAAATATTCAGCAGTTTGAAGCTGCAGGTTTGATCTCAGCTGCAGCTTGTTTCTGTGGGAACCCAGCAGGTGGGGCTTCCCTGGTGAAAAAACATCCAGTTTAGTTCATCTTCTGTAAAATAAGATCAGTCCGAGTCTTTGGTCACCATAAGGCCTAATCATGTTTTATTATATGAATACAGTTGTATAAAGGATATAATCTGTACTTTAGTTATAATGGGAGCTTTTGGCTGTTGGTTATTTTTCTCATCAGGAAGAAGTTTCTTTATTGGTCAGTTGGTGCAGAAATAATTTCTCATCCTTCTGTTAAATGCCAGCTTTGTTCATAAAGCCCTTCAAAATAAACCCTCCCTCAGAAAACAGAATATTAATTAACAATTTAACTTACATTTGTTAAGTCTGTTAAATTATTGTTTCAGGACATTAACTCTGAACTTTTAGTGGCATTTATTTATAATTTTACACATAAGAAAAAACAAAGAGGTTTCACAAAAAAAAGATAAAATAAACAAGAAAGGGATTAAATAAATTCAAATATAAGAAATAAAAGGAAAGAAGCAGCTAGAGCACTGAGGTCCGGTTATACCAGCACTGTGGTTCTTCCACAGTCTGCATTTATACTGATGTCACTGAACACTTTGACAAGGCGGTCTCTGAACTGTGAGGAACACAGAGGCCTGACTGCTGAAGCAGCCGTTCGTTGTTAGGAGGGTGTTTAGCTGCTGAAAACGTACTGATGAGAGAATTGCTTGAGATAGGCCTGTAATTCTACAGCAGCGGGTTTATAAATGGTGTTTTTAGGGCCTGGTGGTAAACACCAGACAAACAATGTGTTGTTATTATTGAGTTAAATCAGATGTTATGACAGGCAGAGCTTTCTTAAGGAAGGTTTTGGGTAAAACATTTAGAAAGCAGGAGGAAGAGCTTAGCTGGTGAATGATTTCCTCTAAAATGTTGGTACTTTATTTGGGAAATTCTGTAAAAAATAAGTTCTTGTTACTGGACTTGATATGGATGCACAGACTGCATCTGTGATCTTTGTTTTTTTTCAGTGAAAAAATTCAAGTGTTAAAAGCCCTGGTAGAGTGGAGTTCAAACGCTACAGTCACAGGAGGGTTTGTTAACCTGTCCACTCTGGTAAATTCATAATATTGTATTTAATTGTTTTTCATTTCATATAACTGGGAGTATGGAAGTATTCATGAATAAAATTAATGGTTTACATAAAAAATATAACTGGAAACTACAGACAGAGGCAGCCCTGTGGAGCTGTTGATCTAAAAGCCTGAATTTACCAGATAAACTAAACCTTCATAGCTTTTGTCTAATCTGGTGGTAATCTGATGCTTCGAGTCAGATTACAGCATTACCTGCAGGTTTTAAACCACGGAAACTAGACACCTTAATGTTGCCGGCACCAGCTGAGGTCAGACATGGAGGGAAACAGGCGTCCATCAGAGTGAACACAAAGATTTTAGTTTGATATTTTATAGGTTGTTTGTGGTCAAAATAAAAACTACAGAATGAAAATGTTCTGATCAGAAGTGGACAGACAGCAGGAAGATCTTCAGTTTACACATCTCCGTCTTTTTACACTTAAATGAAACTGTTTAAATGATGCAAACCATTTATAGACTGAAGATGTAGCTGAAGGTGGACGCATTCCTGAGGCCGGGTGCTTCATGCAAAACAGATCTGGACCTGGAGCAAGTCCAGAAACTCTGAAGAAAGCAGGGCAAACGGAGCAGGCACGATTGGGATTTCAATAAATCTCCAGATTGGTACTAAAACATAAATAACATCCACTGTTCTTTTATTTTCACTGTTTTTATTTTTCTTGTTTTTCTATCTTGTTTGCATTTGATTTCTCTCCTTGTACATTGACGGTTTGTTTATTAGAAAGGTAGAATGGTTGTCGCTACTGCTGCCCCCACATTCTGAGGTGCTGCAGCCATCATCATCAGAACAGTCACGCCTATCAAGAAAGCTGTGCTGAGAAGATCCCTCTGGGTCAACATACAGTTGAGGAAGCTCAGGAATGCTAATCAGGAAACATCAGGAGGGCACTACAGGCTCCTGATGCCACCAGCGCAGAGCTTGCTCTACACCACAGCAGGTGTGTTTTGGTTGAGCTGGAACTCTGGTGGACAGTTATTTCTCTGATAAATTCTGTTTCTGATTGATTGGAGGAAAAGGTAAGAACAACCCTTAGTCTGTTGTTGACAGCGTCTCCCTGAGCAGCTTCTTTGATAACCCAGGACCCCTTTAAAGTTTTGCGTTTCTTCAGATCTAAACTCAATTTAGAACCAGAGGTCGGGTTTTTATAAAGCTGATTGAATGAAAGCATCAATTTCCTTCAGTTTATCCAGAGTTCCAGAAGTTACAACCAAATCTTCACACTTCACATCAGTTTGGTGGATTTTCTGAGTTCCTTTTGACAAATTGAAAGAAAAGCTAGAGCTTGAAAATGAAGCCACATCTTTATGCATTTCTGTTCATGTGCATCACTGTATTATTCATTGATGCTTTATCTGTAGAATGAATCTTTAAAAACTGCTCAGTCTTGTTCTGTTTGTCTAAAGTATTCACAGCAATGTTTAACTGGATTTAACTTCATAACATAAACATATTTATTTTTCGTGATCTTTGTTTTTTTTTTAGAAAATCTACCTTTTAACCAATAACCTCTCTGTGCATATTTTCCATTCTTGGGTCACTTTTTGCTGCGTAATCTGGTTAAAAGCACTTTGCTCGTATAAAACTTCCTCTATAACTTAAATTTGATTAAATGTAACTTTCACTAAAAACAGATGTCAGCAGTTTTGAATGCAACTAATCTGTCTTAGAAGTATAAATTCTGTTGTTCCTGTTTATTTTACTGAGATGTTCACAGTATTCAAGAATTTTGGATAATTTTCCTCAGGTTTTCTCATTTAGTGCTTTTCATCTATAATTTCTCCTCCTAAGTGTAAATTAACTGTTTAAATGGTTCATCAGTTGCAGCTCCACAGTAAATGTGGGATTTTTATCCATCAAACTTTTATTGCTTCTTATCGCAATGAACTAAATCCTGCAGCAACACTGCGCCCTCTGCTGGCAGGTAAATTAACTGACAACCCTGTAAAAACCAATATTCCAAGAAATGTTTTGTTTTAATTAGATTGGTTTAGTTTGATTAAGAAATATCAGATGAATAAAGAAGAGAAGCTAGTTTGTTTCTTTAAAGACCAGATTAAAAACAAAGCCAGTGTTTTATCTCCACTTTTATTCTCTTGCAGACGGACAGAAATCTGCAGAGCTCTGCTGCAGCTCTTCACTCATCTGCCTCAGACTCTTCGTCATCCTGGCTGATCTGGAAGTAGCGCAGCTCGTACGTCTCCTTGTCGGACGCCACCACCCTCAACCAGTCCCTGAGGTTGTTCTTCTTCAGGTACTTCTTGGTCAAGTACTTGAGGTACCTGCAGGAACGAGGCCACGGGTCAAACTTTATGCATCAACAGCGTCACGGTAAAAAACGGCAGGTGTCGTCTCACCTCTTGGAGAACTGTTTCTCCGACGTCACGTTGATCTTATTTTTCATGCGGCCGACCTGGACGATGTTCCCAAGGTTCCCCGTCTTTCCGTTCACCTTGATCCGCTCCTTCAGGAAGGTTTCCTGGCAGACAAGAGCACAATAATGCGCTAGGGAAGAGAACCCTAGTCGACCCGGAGCTAGGGAAGGGAGCCCTAGTCCGCACACGTCGTTAGCCGCCTGAAAGTACTGCGTTCGCCTTGTAATGTCGCCATGGGAACTGTGACAATCGCTGTAGGACTTACAAAGTTAGCAGAGTCCAGGATCCCGTCCTCCACAGGATGGGTCAGGTCCAAGGTGAACCTCCATGAAGGCGCCTTCCTGGACTTCTTGGCTGCTGCAGGTCTCTTCTGTTTCACCTGCATCACAGAGCAGTGATGTTACTTCACCTGAATCCCAACGACTCAGCACAATTTAAAATATAATCATCCGACTCTGAACAGACACAAGCTCTCTGAAAGCCTCTCCTCAGTCAGGGAAAAGCTGGTCTGGTGTAGATATTATCAGGGGTGTATGGCTCCACAGATCCAAATACTGTTCTCATACCAGAGCTCTGATTACTTCATTTTATCATCATCACCGTTTTAAGAGGCTGTCTGTATGATATGCACGTACTTCCCGAAAGGCAGCTTCAGTTTGAGGCCAGAAAAGGAAGTCATACAACAAGTTAATGGTGTTTATTATAGAAATAGACTGCATAGATTCGCCCTTATGGACAGGACCCAATCTATTCCTTACATACCAGAACCAACACAGATACTGGGTTTGATTTGCCTCTGGATGGACTCGTGTCGCAGGGCAGTCATGTTGAGCTGCTTTCCTGCATGTTTTTGATGCCTCCTTCAGAACTACGTTCTGCTAATGAAACCTGGACCAGTTTGAAACATGCAGGACACTTTCTGGGGGGAAATCTTTCAAACTTTCTTATCCAGCAAATCTAAATGTGATCAGTTTCTTCCTTAGGTCTGACCAAACGCTACAAGCCACATTTTAAACACAAGGCAGGAGGAAGAGAATTAACACAAACTGCCCTTAAATCTCAAATAAGATGGTTGTTTCATGTCTGTAGTAGGAAACTTCTTAATGTTTGCATCAGGATTTGACTTTTGTCTGTTTTCCTCAAAGCTGATCTTTTACTTTCCTAGTTTTACTTCCTGTGTGACTCCTGAGATCCATGTCAAATTTCTGCAGACATTTGATAATTTTATCATCAAAATATCTTTGTGTTTGCCACAATGTTTTACTTCAATGAAGGTGTAAAGATTTCAAATCAAATTTATACTCCTTAAATACTATTAATGCTATAAAAGAGGATAGTGGTCTTTCTCTGCTCCTTGGATTCAAACTCCCCAGAAACATCCCACTATGTTTCACTTTATTTTAGTTAAAACATAGTTACATAAATCTCGATTGACTAAATACAGCCTGAAAGAGTTTATAAGAATTTCTAAAGACAACGATTAAATACATCTTTACTTAAGTGACTTTATGTACACAAATAGATTCATAAACATAAACGTTCAATGTGAAAATTAAAAACCTTAAAACTGCATCCCTCCGGTTGAACAAAATGTTAAATAACATGTGGCGATCGATCCATAAAAGTCAAATTTGGACTGTTTGGTGTTTCGGACGTACTTTTCAAATGTATCTACTTTTAAAAGTGAAGCCGAAATCAGTGCAAGGTCCCAGGCTGCATTTACACCAAACTAAAAACGCGTACATTTTACCCGAATAGATAGTATAACAAAAACTGTTGTTTTTACTATGGATTTTGGTCCACATGACTGGAACACGTGGACAAGCTGAAGCTAAATTCGCTAATTTTCTAAGATTTGTCTAAATCAAAACGTTTGAAACCACTCCATCTGAGTCTACAACTAATTGTATATGTCAGCTTTACATAAAGACGGAATAATTAACTAAAATCGCATCTAAATATACGTATGTATAAGGAGAAAACCGGACCTACCGGCGCCATGTCGAGAAGGAAGGAGAAAAAGGAGCAAACGGAAGTGACGCAGACGTACGTAGGACAGGCGCGGCTTGAAACGCCCTTCCCAAAAATGGTGAAAGGCAAAATAAATGAATGAAAGTAAAAGTAAAGAACAGCTTACAAGCTACTATTGTTGTAGATATTTTAGTAACCCATAAATGCTTCTTGTTTGTTTTAAACTGACATTTTAACTTTTAAACGGCGGGTTTAAAAAGACGCTCTGCACGACAGAGGCAAGTTTTACCTGTAAACAGATTAGCACATGGTTCAAGTGTTAGAGCAGAACATGAGCTGCAGGATGAGGAGGATCCAAAGTTCAGCTGCAGCCCTGATAATAAACCTGCTGATCCTGTTCAATCATTGACCCGCTCCCCTCCTCTTCCTCTGTGAGGTGGGTTGCAGCTCCATTCATTCAGCTGCATAGTGTCTCTGAACACACATGGAGGAATCAGAGCCTTCTGGGTGAGTCACCAAACCACAACCATCACTGTGAGAGAGAAGAGCTGGAGAACGAGAACAAGAGAGAATGCAATCATTTTTCCAGTGAGCAGACGTGCAGGAGGGAGTGACTCATCTGCACACTGGGTGTGGGCATCATGGCTTCAAATACTACACCAGAGAGGAAGAAAATACCACTGAAACATGAACTTAAAAAGCATATAGGATGTTTAGGAAATAACACCAAGTATACATAACCTGATCCTATTTGTACCACAGTATCTAAACTACTGTTTTCTGCATCATTAAAAGGTCATTCAGACACAGGGTTGGAGACACTGCAGCAGGATCCCATGGTTCTGGATCTACCTAAAAAGGTTTCCAATTCCCCTCAACTGACACATAAAGGCAGTTACTGCCAGTATTCTCACTAGAACTAAGAAAGTAAAGCACATCACCCCGGTTCTGAGGTCCTTCCACTGGATCCCTGTAGTTCAGAGAAGACTTTAGCACTTTGGGATTCTTATGAATGTAAAGTGCATTATAAATAAAATGTATTCTTACTTTTAAATCCTTCTGTTAAGTCTATAAATCTCTGAATAGATCAGCACCTCGATATGTAACAGATTTGTTGTCAGTGGATCAACCTCCCAGAACCACTCAGGTCTTGTAGTTCAAGCTACTCTGTCCACCCAGAACCAAACATGGTGAGTTCCTCTGCTCCACTTATCAGGAACAAACTCCCAGGAGACGGTAAAAGTGACGAAAGCCTGAGTTCTTTTAGGTCAAAGTAAAAAAAATTTAACTGCCTTTGACTGTTAACTGAAATAACAAAACGCAATCAAAAACCACCATTAATCATTGTGACGCGTGTGAGAATGTGGCTGTTCTTATTAGTTTTAGTTTATTATGCACTGACTGATGACACTTTAAATTTCGTTGTTCTTGTGACAAAGATTTTGTATCTCTAGTTTACATTTGTGCACTGACTGTTTTAACGGCTTTACTACCTTTTTTTTTTTCTTTAATTTATGTAAAGCTTTTAGTATTTTTAAACTTTTCCTCCTTTCTGGCCTCTTTACAACTTTAACTGCATCTTTGATCAAGTACTTTAAGGTGGTTTTCGAACTTTAGCATGTTGAAGTACTGTTGAGTCCAGTTTCTGGTAGTTCTAACAAGCCTTTAAAAGGAGTCCATCTTGCTTCATTTCACTCGTGTTCAAGTCCCATCCGCAGCTCGTCTTCATCTATGACGTTCAGCTTAGCTTGCTGGTGATACAGAGAACAGAGCTGTAAAAGGAAGCATCTCCATGAAATGTTGGCTCCAGATGACCAGACTGGAAACGTCCCACTGGATCTCGTTTGCTGAACCCAAACCAAGTCCCAGGTAAGATGGTTCTGGCATCCTCTCCGGTTCCTCAAAGATTTCTTTCTGTCCAAACTCATTTTATAGCTCATCCTCGTTGCTTGTGCAACTTTAACCACTTTTTCCTGCAACTAAATTCCCATCAATTATTGAACTGAGGCACTAAAATTTAATACAAAATTCTACATTAGCAGGTAATCAGCTACATATTGTTGGAAAGTTGAGTGGAGGAAAAACTTTATAATTTTCACAAGTTTGGCATTCCCATTACCTACAAGCATTTCTCAATGTTACAGCCATTCAGTGCAAAGTTTGAAAAATGAGCTCAGCTGATTCACACCTGGATGAGTTCAAATTCCCTTTAGTATAAATGAACATTAATTGACTCTTTAGCCAAATCATAAGACTAGAATAGTCAGTTAAGGTTTCAGTTTCTAGGACCTCTGCAGCACTCAGCCAAATCTTAAAGGAATAAAACTTTGTGCACTTCTTTCCTACCAACAAAACGATCCCAATGTGGTGGAACTTGGACAGAAAACCAGACAGCGTTTGCAGTTTTTATCCATTTGTATCATTGTTTTATTTTTGCCTTCTCCAGTCAGGTGACAAAGGCCTCGAGTGAACAAAAAAAGTTTGCAACTGAACCACCCTCCCAAACCCAAATCAAGTCCCTCAAAGAAAAAAAACAAAAAAAACACTCCTCACTGCAAACTGCCTCCCACAGGTTGGAGGCCCACACCGCGCTACGCTCACTCTCTTTAAAAACTAAAGATAACACTTTTAGTAATGGGGGGGATGGTTATGAGGGAGGGGCGGGATGAGCCCCTCCACATCGGGCCGCTGTTATGAGCGCTCCGGCCCGTCACGGCCCTCAGACAACGAGGGAGGAGTTACTGAAGCTTCTGCTCCTGAAGGGAAGCTGGGGAAGAAGAACATTTCTCTTTTCTCAGGTTTAGAGCTTTACATGCTTGGGGGGGGGGGGGCTCTTGAAGGGCCGGCCACCCTGAACCAGTGATGGGGGAGAAGATCGCCCAGAGAGAAGGCCATGCTGGGAAGCATTATGGCTGCTAGAGGGCCAACCTAAACCAGAATGAAGTATCTACAGGGGCAGCCCACCCTCCCCTCGACCCCGTCCCTCCAAGACGCCTCAGATCTGCTTTAGTTAATCTAAAGAATATAAAAAATAATAATCATACAAAAGCTGAACCCCAAAGTTTGTTTCTTTTTAAACATTCAGGAATGTGAGCGGCAAAAACCAACACTGAAGGCAAAAATAAGCAGGAATGAGCAACTGATCGGGATTTTTTTTAAAGTTGTTTTTATATAAAGTAGATTGTTACCAAACAAAAACTCAGTGGATCAGGCAGAGGACCACGCAGCGAGCTGCGGTGGAACATTCCCAACAGCAACGGAAAAGAGAAATGGAGGAAGGGGAGGAGGAGGGAAGGGAGGGGGGGAATAAAAAGATCATCGATGAGGGAGAAATTACAACAGAATGATTTGAGGTTGTCTGTGAAGGCCGACGCTTTGGTGACAGAACCAATGAGAATGCAAGAGACTGGTTGTGGGTGGTGCTTGTTGCCTGGGCAGCAAAGTCCGTCTCCCTATTTGCTGGCCAAGACCTTGGTAGCGACAGCACATTCCTCCCCCATGGCAGAAATGACGGTGACCTGCAGAGGGGGAGAGCAACGTGTTCGAGTCAATCATCTGAAACTTTACACACGCAGCTCAGAGTCCAGACGTTCCCCGCGGGGGGGTGGAGGGGGGGCGTCCTGCTGCAGATCTTTAAAAGACACTCACCATAAATTCTTCCCCCGCTTCGAACTTTGATTCAATTTCCTTGCCGACGTCGCTGTCAGGGACGCGCAGGTCCTCTCTGATGTCGCCGTTGTCGCCCATCAAGGACATGTAGTTTTCATTGATGTTAACCAGCTGCAGAGGAAACGGACGCTTTAGTCCAGAGTAAAACACCAATCCTTCCTCAATGACCATTAAGATCTGCAGGCTGACTCCTTTTCATTACGAACATCATCCACACTTCAAACACCTTCTAATCTAGGAGCTTCATCTACCAGGGATGGACTGGCTGGCCCTGCCCAGGACAGTGAGGGGACCAGACTGACCAGAACTCATTTCATAACAGCAGAACCAGACATTTAACTACAAGAACATGAACATTGCCTTATTATGATCATGTGTGTTTTTCAAACCTCAAACTGTATCGTTTCGTTTTTCCTTAAAACATTTATCTTTCTATACATTAGATGAGGAATGCATCAAACAGAACCAAGTCTGGATGATTTAAATATTTTAGACTTTAAATGTTATTTTGGTTTTACCTAGAAATGAAAGATAAAACAGAGATAGAATCTTCCCAGCAGAGATGATGGCTCATGTTGACTAAGATGTTGCAGGCCATGCTGCAGATGCTCACTGACCACCTAAATCACAGACCTTAGACCTACAGGGTTTAAACCCAAGCAGCCCAGAACAGCTAATGAATGGAAAGCAGACCAATCAGCAGCTGTTCTGACTTTCCATCACCTTCATTTCTAAAAGCCAGTATTGAAAACAGCTGCAATGACTGTAAAGATGGCACATCAACTGCTAAGCTCTGTAGGCACACTATCTGCTAAACTGAAAGGATCAGAAACTGTTGAGATCAGGAATCAAGCCTTGTCCTAAAATAACTGCATCCTACAACATGGTTACAGACTGATCCTGGTACGAGAGTTCATCCTGACCATGAACTGAAATATTAAACAGTATGTAGCTCAACTGAAATGTTGCACATTGAGGGTCAGGAAACTAAAAGCTGAGCAAGCAGAAGATCATTAAGGATCTCCTGAAGTCTGGCACAGATTCAGGGCTCTCAGGATGACTGCAGCAGAGCTCAGCCTCAGAGGCTGGTTAACCCCAGTATACCTGATAGTCTGTCCTCTTGATGGAGGGAACATCCATGTTGTGGGTGGAGGGGCACATATCTTCATATTTCTTGTTGGTGAAGATGTCAATTCCAACCAGGTTAACCTACAGGAAGAAAACAGAACTAACCTCAGCAAAACTGCTTAAAATCCCATAGAACTATCTAATATTTTTCAAAGAGGAAAGAAGCCACAGGTTTGAAAAAAATAAATAAATAAAACTGAAGAAATCTGTCTGATCTCAATGTAGATTAACTTTGATGTTTTCCCCCTTCCCCTCCCTGATTCTGGCCTTTAACAGTGCAGACTCCAGTAAACGTACCTTGGCATGTCCGTGCTTGCCGGTCTTGGAGGTGGACATCTCCACGATTTTGCAGGGACGTCCCTTCAGCACCACATACCCGTTCTTACGCAGGGCAGAGCACTGCATAGGGTAGGTGGCGGAGGCGCCAGACTCACCAGTCGTGAAGTCAAGATCGGGATCTGCCATGGTGCGATGGGTCTGGGGCGCTGCGAGGACAGACGACAGAACTCTGATCAGGTAAACAGTAAACAGCTTCTGGTGGGCGGCACTGTAAATATAAACAGAGAACATGTAATCCCAGCTCCGTCCACAATGTACGAGTTAATAGAAGACGCAACAAAATCAGTCTAACAGTTCGATACTGTCGCAATGATCCGGGATTGTAGTTTTAAAGGACGCCAGCTCTGAAGCAAAAGCTTTGAAACCGCTCTTGGTAACGAGCCGTCAGACGAACTTAACGGTGTCCTACATCACATCTGGTTCCCTTGGCTGTAAAAAGAGCTTAAAGTCAACTTCATCCATTAAATGTGGATGATGTCCTCACACAGGCTCAAACTCGTTTAACTTCAACTACAAGTTATTAGTTTAGCAATCTAGTTGCCCATAAATGTGTTTTCACATTTATGGACACAACCATTGAAGGAAAACTAAAGAGGATGAAGAAGCTGCATTTCTATGTTGTCTAGAACTTTTAAAAACCTTTTACTTCTCAATCAAAACACCTCCAGACTAATTTTAGTCTTTAATTAGTAAAAAAGCTGAGCTTATAGGAGGCTTAACCACATCAAAGAAACCAAATAAAAATATTGGCAACATTTATATTAATTAACTAGGCTTATAAAAGATTCCACATTTGCAGGCAATGATATTTCAAAACTTTTGTTCCATAACATGTTTTAATTTTTACCAAAAAACTTCAGAAATAAATATGTTGTGGGTTTGACTGACACCCCAAATATAAAAAGGTTGGCGGTTTAATTTAGCAACAATTTTGATTAATTCTCATTTACGTTTCAATATTTGTGATTTAATCTACATTACTTATCCATTACAGATCATTATTTAAACTCTTAATGCCCAATTTTCCAAATACACCAATAGGAAAAAAATAAAAGCAAAAGTAGCTTGATTTTACATTAGAGCAGCAACAGATAAGTCATTTCATTGAAAACCAATTCAAACTAAAAAAAAAAGAACAAACATATACATTACCATTAACTATATGCTTTTACATCTTAGAATATTCAGGTAATCCTTCCAAGCACAAAAGTATTTACGTTTAACAATTAAAACGTCGTTGTTTCTAACAATTTAAAACGACAACTTTAGAGTTTGCTGACAAGTCATCTTTTCTAATTGCCTGTCTGGACCATCTTTAACAGCCTTACTCATCAATTCTGAGATGCAGAGCTGTCTTTTAGGTCGTTTATCCCCGATCAGATTCTAACATCTCTGAACAGCAGCGATAAATCCGCAGCGTCCACGAAACGTGGAAGCTGTGACGGGCTAGCCGGCTAAACACGAGGCTCAACTGCTGTGTCATCCACCACTTATTTAAAGGGGTCCCTGTCAGTTACTGCAGCAGAAATCTCCCACTGTGAATAAAACATAGGAAAAAGGTTTGTGATAAACTAGAAGTGCGTCTTTCGTGGAGATTAACGGGACAACTTAAGAAAGTAGTACACGTTAGCTTGGCCTTCTGGTAACAACACCGACACACAGCGATAAGGTTCGAGGAAAATAAACTACGATTGTTTATTTCGGAAGCAGTTATATCACGCACACATATGTACATATATACACATCTAAAGATAAAAAAACAACTTGCTAATTCATTGTAAAGAGATTGTTATTTAAAAGTGAGCTAACGCGAAGCTAACAGCTGCTACACATGCTAACCGCAGCGAGCTGCCAAATAAAAACCCGAATTCACTTCACGTTCGACGGCAGTTTGTGTTTCAGCTTTTATTTCGGTTTTCATAAATGAGACCTGTCTATCAAAAGACAGCGGGGAGAGGCGGGGAAGGACGGCCGACATGACACTGAGCGCCTCGCCACTGAAGGCCTCATGTCCCTTTGATTCAACCCCGGACACCCACACCCTGCCCCACCGCCCGACTGGAATCCAGCGGCAAAACCAAGGAACTACTCCGAAGGTTTCGCTTACCGGTAGAAAACTACTTTCCTGTCTTAGAATCCGCTTTCAGGTGAGCTAATAACGGATAAACTTCTCCGTTTATTCCCTGAAGGAAGAAACACGCGCCATGCCGCACTTACCTTCCGAGCAAAAAGAGGACCGAAAGTGCGCAGGCGCGGCCAACTTGACTGCAGCATCCGCGGAGGAAGAGGGGAGGAGGGGGGCATATATGTGTTCGGCTAGGCAGAAAGGGATGCCAGGTTTTCCGAATCAACCTACAGTCAGACCGAGAAATGTGTCATCGGCGAACCTGGCAACCTGTGAGCTCATTGATCACACTGTTAGTGCGAACAAAATAGTTTATTATCCAGATGGAGAGGTCCAAAATAGACGTGAGTTGGAGCAAGCGTAGAGATACGACTGATATATAAAGAGTTTGATTTGTTGGGAGTTGGCACGCGTAGAATGAACACTAGAGGAAATTAACTATCAGTCACTAAATGTAGGTGAAGGTCACTAACAGGGAATGACTTTTCAGCATTTGGTTACAAGAAAGTTTTATACATATTGTTGTATGTCGGGAAACATTTTTAACGTATTTACTATTAAAATCAGAACCTAAAAGTGCTTGGGTGACATAGTTTTTTATAATTATAATATACAGCAAATGTAACTATAAGAGGTTTATACACTCATAAAAATAATTCATCCAATTTTTAAAATATATGTCATTTTATTACACAATACATTGCTACTTCATTTTTTTTTGATAACTTTAACACAAAGCTATTATATTGATTTTACATGTTCGATATTCATTTATATTTATAATAGAACATATTTATTTGAAATACATAAAAATCTGGTTTATATAGTTATTATCAATAAAGTATACTTACTGAAAATTAATAGCAATTAGTGTATTTATCATACAATCAAACAATAAATTTTTATGTTTTTCAAATAAGTACAATTAGTATTAATTTTGAATGACTATACTTTAATAATTTCAAATAAATCCTAACAATTACGAACAATAATGAAGAGAACATTGAATTTAAGTGAGGGACAACATTTTTATCAATCATAACATTTTTTAAAGAAAAGCTAAACTTGCACATGTCTACGGTCAGATTGATAAGTTTGAAACAGTGAAAAACTGTAAGAAAGAAATGCTGGACTTGGACCCATGTCCATCCTGTCACCACACAGAGGTGAGTTTCTGCATGTTTAAGTGTTTCCTTGTGACCATACAGCTAACCTAAATTAATGAGTGATTAATATGGTTCTGCAGGACTGCATGACACGCTGAAGAAATGATACAATCATTTGAATCAGAGGCCCAAAGTGGAGGAGAGGAAACTCATCTAAACACGAGGTGCGCCCTCAGGGCTGGAATATGGATAATGAAGGATCCCTTTCCTTCGTATGTCCCAACCTTTTAAAATCCTGTGATGGAAGTTTAAGAGCT
>JAUZNJ010110377.1:3480-31129 GCA_034780135.1 Jordanella pulchra | reverse complement strand
GGAATATGGATAATGAAGGATCCCTTTCCTTCGTATGTCCCAACCTTTTAAAATCCTGTGATGGAAGTTTAAGAGCTTCTATGGTGCCCAAAGTTGGTCATACAAAGTCATTGCAGGAGTGTTGACCATTTTGGAACCAGAAAAAAACAGTTTTACTTCATCGCATTGGTTGTTTTTCTATACTGAATAAATGGCATGGCTACTTTTAACAAAAACACAAGCACTATTGGACAACGTCTCCAAATCCATATATGGAGCTGTTGCTGAACTCCTTCAGTGATTAACTGCTGGATCCAGGGTGCAAAATGGAGCATTATTACAGATCCTTCCTCCCAGCAGCTTTTAGACTCTGCAACCATCACTGCCCCCAACAGACTCATGAAATGTTCCACATCGATGCCTTTATTTTAAAAGTTGTTTTTTTATGTGATCATTCAGCTGATTTTTTCTCAAGCATGGTAAGAGATGTGCAGATTGATTTAGTTTCAAGTCCCATTACTAACTTGGAAATGTAATAAAATTTATTCTAAGTATGTGATGTTTATAAATTCATTAAAAAATACTTTATTCATCCAAAGGGGAAATTAAATGTAGCAGTAACTCGTTTTTTTTAACAAGTTGTTGTAGGTGTTGATAGCTGATGGTTAAACAGGGTCAGATAAATACAAATCAAATTAATGTTTTCCCCCAAAAAACATAAAAACCACCCTCAATGCCAGCGGTACTTCATGCTGCTGAGAGAGGACTGCTGCAGAGGGACTAGCGTTAGCCCTGGCTGAGGCTAACCTCTAAGCTCCGCTGGTTGCCACGATTCTCTCTACATCGGACCATATAGTGAAGCTTAAAAGTATAAAGTTCTCGCCTCAAATGATCTTAAAACGTACTTTTGTAGAACAGCAACAAAAAAGTGAACTTTTAACTGAATACTCTAAGCTCTGTGCACAGCTGCTGCCGTGGTGCATGCTGGGACAGCTGCCAGTCTGGAGAACACACGAGTCTGCTCTGATGGTGCTGGGTAAAGAGGGAGGGGCGAGAACAAAATCCGGGGATTTTGTCTGTTCTTGTTCTTGGGAATTGGAACAGCGCTGGGGCTGATGACGTTTCACGAGCACACGAGAACGCACAAGTACGCATATTGAAAATCAGCCACAGTATTTCTTTCAATCTTTTTTAAAGCACATTATCCTGTTCATGAGTTCACTCTCAGGGTCTGGTCCTATATATGATGATGATCATCCCCCCACTGGTCTGGAGCACTTTCATTATGTGGTACTACTTCACAGTTTTTCATAAGCTACAGTTTTGTTTTGTTTTTTGCAAGTTTTGTATTTGCAGTTCATTTGCATTTTGCTACTATTTATTTTCTCTTCTGCAGTATATTGTGTTTACAAATCACATTTTTGTATTTTAAAGTTTTTTTAATTCGCTGTACTTTCTGAATTTGCTGTGCCTTTATGTATTTGCAGGGCATTTGCAACCACTGACCACCATAACTGTTGAATAAAACAAATCAAACACACACATGTTCATGTCAAAATAAAGCAATACACACTAAGCATTTGTCATGATAGTGTTAACTGAATCCATTTAAGCCCTTTTTAAGCCAGTAGGTACTGGCACTACTTAGCCATGCATCAACTTAGCATCAACTTCTGCAGCTTTAGCTCCTGTCTTAGTGAACCCAAACATTCTTATTGTATTTAGAGAGCTACTCGTCTCTTATTACTGTTAGAATCAAATATTTCTTTGCACTTTTTGTCACACTTGTTAATGGAATTACTCTTTCTATTCACACCACAGATGGAGGAATGCTGGCTTGCTTGACTTCACTGTTTTCTTGTTTAGCTACTGCAGGCATGTGTAATATCATACCTCCAGTCATACAGTCAAACTAAAAGTCACATATGATCAGGATCATTGCCACATTTTGATTAATGGTTCTCTGGCATGAGGTGCACATTTGTTAAAGAAATTACCTTAAACTCCTCTCATAAGTTTATAAATAAGAAACAGCTTGTGTCTGCAGCCTCTGGTGTTGTTTCTGCTCTCACCTTCTTCTTCTATGATCAGCAGGTAAAGACTTTGAGCGAGACATAACTCACCTTTCTTTAGTGTATTACTTCTGGACGTTTTTGAGCCTGACGCTGAAGCTGTCAATAGTCACTGCTGCCACCCTCTGGTTTAAAGGGGAACTGCTTGTTCTGACATTATATCAACGAATCCTTTAAAAAATTCCTGCATCCGGATTATGATGTGGATCAACAACAACAAGTTTAATGGATTGTTCCTTGGACTGAGGTGCACCTTTGGTAAAAATTTCATTAAAATTTGTTCAGAACTTTTCAAGTGACAAACGCATGCAAACTCAACTAAAAACATAACCTCCTTGGCACACCCAACAAGGTTCCATTATTTAACGGAAAAGCATTTGCATGCAACTAAAGTGAGCTACCAGCGTAGAAAATTGTACATTTGTAATATTTCATGACTAGGCCCCTTTAAATAGTTTTTTAACTTTTTGTTTGGATGGCAAACACCTGAATTCCTGCATTTAAAGGACATTTCTATTCTTCTATTTATGGTTCTTTTCTACTTACACTTACTTACTTATTTGTCAAACTTTTTCAGTCAAAGATTGTGTTGCTACAATAATGCAAAATGTATTCCAACATTTTTTACAGACAAGTAGAAACAACCTACATTGAGAAGGTCCTTCTGCTGTGCTGTAAAACAGCTCAAGGTGTGGAAAATGACTTGTTACTGTAATGGCATATAACATATGCACATTTATTGGTGACATACATTATGGGAATGTATGAAGAAAGAGAAGCAGAACAGCTTGCATGTTTTTCTGCTATACGAGGAGAGGACATTTATTGTAGATTTCCAAACATCACAGATGTGTGTTAAGATCTTCTTCTGACTGATTCCAGTGATTCAGGTGAGGTGAAAACATACGCTCACATGCAGGTCACACACCTGTGCACGCAGGTGCACACTCAGACGCACAGTCGCACACACGTTCACAGTCTTGATACAAAAAATTGAAATACAAATAATACCACAATAAAAACATTGTATTGTTTTTTAGAAATCCTTACTGTATTAGCTATGTTCTCTATTCTGTAGAAAGACAACTAAGCTCGATAAGTGAACATCATTTATGTCCTCTAAAATGATCAGTAAGATATTATCATAATGTAAATTATTACAGTATAAATATCTTTTCATCTATTGTTTGTCAAAAGACTTTTCCTCCTGATCTTTATTCAAAAGTTGATGATCAACTCAAACATCCTGGATGTTTAAAAGGCCTCAGCTGGCCTTAAACTGTCTTTGCTCCACATTTATCACACCCTTTAAGAAAATCAAGTAAAAGATGAACCAGTTTCAAATACAGCATTTACAGTCCTCACAGAGTTGATTTCGACCTCATAATCTACACACCTGTCTGGTTTTTACATACCTAAATTAATAATAAATTTTGACATTATGCGTAATTCTCCAGTGTATAATCTTTACTGTTATTAAACTAAAAAAAAAAAAAAAACACAAACTGCCTAAATGTTTCAGGGTTTTGTAAGACCAACAAGTGTATTGCCTCAAACCTGCAATTCATAACAAGTGAAGACGGTTCAACGTGTATGTCTTCATGCAAACTAAATTAACAGCCATGACAGAAGGAAAAGGAACTTTTAGCTCCAAAAACTGTTGTGAAAAAAATACCCATCCGAAGGAGCCACATAGTAGAATGGTTTAAAGAAGTATGCAATCAAAAAAAATATATATAATTGATCCGTGTTGATTTGATTTCCTTTGCAAAAACAAGTTTGTCCTTAACGTCATTGTGAGTATTTACAAAAGTGATGAACAACTAGAAGAGTTGAAATCCAAAAAGAAATATAAGGTCTTAACATGAGACAGGAGAAATAAAATCTTCCAAAAGTTGGCAACTATTTTCTACGGACGAGTTCTTCCAAGGAGAAAAGACGTGGAGATTTTTGTCATTGTGTTGCTGCTGCAGCAATAGTACAATATCTACAACCTTCCTTCCCCTGTCAGAAACAAGACAAACAGCTGTCGCAGCTGCCTGCAGACTGTCTGCGATGAGGTGTGAAATCTCTCATTCCTCCAGCTGACAGTCATTGCTTTTTTGAAGGATTATTCTCATATTCTCGGAGGAGACAGATGTTTCAGCAGCATCCCTCCTTATGTGTGTTCACACTGTGAGCAAAGGCTCCTTAGAGGAGTCAGTTCAGCTCCGTACATTTCCTGCATATAGACCCCAGCTTGCTGACCAAAGCTAGAGTTGGTGACTTTAACCTCCTGCTGATATTTTGTTTTTTTGTTCCCTCATGGAGTCAAAAAAAGGAAATCTGCTGTATTTTTAAAACAGTCAAATCTATTTGGTTGCTAATTTTCAGGTTATTTCATGTCTTCTGCATGTTTTGTATTCACTATGAAAACAAAAACGCATGAAAAACAAACCAAGGGAAGCTTTTTTGAGAAATGTGGTTCAATAATGCAGCAATGGTGTGCTTTGACCAAGAGACCAGCTAACTATAAAGCTATTGGAGAACATGTATGGGATCTTTATGCTATTATTATTTTTTTAAGTTGAAATCTAATTCTAAAAATGACCTGAATTCAACTGAACTTTTAAACTGAAAAAACAGCCATTACAAAGTGATGTCACTTTTCATTTAATGCAATCAAAAACTATTTAATAAAGTGACTTTGATCAGAGGTTGTATCCTTTGTTACTGAATTAACTTAACAGACAGAATAGAAAATATTAACCTTATTTCTAAGGTTATCAAGCCTTTTGTTGCATAGCTGCCATAATGAACTTTAATGTCTCAAATATTTTCCAGTTTCAAGCTGAGAAACAAGATTTGCTAAGGGTTGTGCTAAGTAGCTTAGCTAGCTATGATTAGCATAACATGAGTAGCTTAGCTAGCTATGATTAGCATAACATGTTAATGTAACACCTAATTTAAGGCATAAAAATGAATCATGATGCTCATGAGAAGAGGCCTAAAGGTACTCTGTAGCTAAATTAAAATACATTTCTGACAGAAATGTAAACAAATAGTTAATTTCAAAGGGTTTGAGCGGTTTTAATACACATGGGGACCATATTGGATTTGATTGCGCTAGCAAGGAACTTTGGGTCATCTTTAGTCTTTGTTACATTTTTCTCTGAAACAAGGGTCAAGATTAGTCTAAATGAAAAGAAAAATCCTTAAACGTTAAGCTGGGAAATCAAAGAGGTTTTGCTAATTGTGGTGCAAATGTAGCCTAGCTAGCTACGTTTAGCGCTACAGGTTGATCGTGTGCTATCACAGGTTGATGCTGTTCTATCTTAATACATGTTGATAAGCACTCTACAGTACTTTCTCACTTAAACAACAACAAAAACTGACAGAAGTGTGTTTATTTCTAAGACAACTGTATTGAATTTTTAACTTTGAGCTAAAAAGAAGCTTTTAGCTTCATCTTTTCCATTTCCTACTTCACTAAGGATTCAGATTCATAATTTAGTAAGAAATTTCATTTTTAAAATTTTGAAACCAGCTAATTTGTCTGCTCAATGAACTGGAGTTTTAATATAATGTAATAAAATGTGTAATAATAAAATATACGGTACTTTATTTTGAGACTGAATTAAGGAGAGAGCAATGGAAAGAAATGTACGTTATAGTTTGACCACTGCAGTGCTGCCCCTCTTCATATGGGATTTTAAATTCACAAATACAGATTTTTTTCTTTATTTTTTTCAAAAGGCAGAATTTCTTTCCAATTCACACTTTTTATGTATGAGGCAGCCATATTGGATTTTAAGGGGTAACCGGCTCTCCAAGCAGAACATTTAACAACCGAGATTTTGCAGTAGATTCTTCCAATGCATAACTTTTCATAACAAAAATGTTTTTATGGGCTTGATAGTAAATATTTGGTAGACGATGATGAAGTAGTTGTACAAATGTTCCCTTAAAACAAATGGGGTTCACAGCAAAAACAATACTTTTTACTGAAACATAAAATCAGGCATTTTTGCATCTTTTTTATTGTAAATGACATAAAACCATAATCTGGTTTTAAAAGCCTCAGACGTTACATTTGAAATCCAACAGTTTGGAGAATATTTTGAGTTGAGTGATTCCATTTTAAATTTAGCATGTCAGCATCAGACTGATGTCCTGAAAACTGCGGCTTTGGCAGCTCTTTAGCTTTGAGGCATGAGCACTAAAAAGCTTCAAAAAGGCAGCAGGAGCAATAAAAGGGCAACTTGTGATGAGTTGATTATGTTTATTCCCTATTTTTATAAAGAGTTTAAGCTTGAACAAACTGCAGCAGGATTTATGGCTGAAACAGTGAAATGTTGTGTTTTTATCTTATGTTCAAATATTTCCTGTCACTGTACATTAAGATTGTCATATTCAATCAGGAGGCGTCAATTTGTTTTCTGTTGCTTTTCTTTGTTGCTTTTTAAAGTTGTGCATTTCTAATCCTAAAACTGAAGCTAAAAAAAACCAAACAAACTCAGCAGGCGTTGATTTTCTCACACGTGCTTGATTCACACATGATCTAATAAAACAGGAATGATCAAAGCAGAATGATCCTAAAATTGTGTGCATTTATTATTTCATTCTTAAGTGAGTTTTATGTCTAATGCTACTTTACTGACTCACTACAACTATAACAGTGAGGTTTTGCTGCAGCAGACATGTCTGCATGGCCGTGAACCACCTGTATACTCGCAGTGTGAACACCCTGGTTGAAAGTCACTAATGTGCTACACAAAAAGCTTCCCCACTGAAAGGCTACTTGTCAGGTCAACCCTCTGTCCAGTCCAACAGTCCTCGGTGGAGGCCAAAGCGCCGACCGCTGACATGTGGGGTCACCTTTGGTCTGCAGGCACTGACACCAACCACAGGGCCTGCAGCGCCCCGCGCAGCGTGAGCATTTCTAGGTAGGGACACGCTGCTGGGGTTTAACACCTCCTCCAGATGTGCAGTCCAGTCAGCAGCTTGCTGTCGCCGTCGTCCATGATCACACACACATATAAACACGCACAAACACCGTCCTCCTGTCGTCCCTCCTGTCAAAGGGTGGTGGTTCCAAGAAGGAGGCGGGTTACCAGTTCATCATGGAGCTTCTGTTCAGGGTCATGAAGAAAACTTGACTACTGCCTCCAGAGCGAACCGAGGCAAAGAAGACCTGGAGAGAACGGAGGGAGCCTTCAGTTTCAGGTTTATTTCTAAAACCTGACAGCAAAAAGATTTCCATTTGAAGCTTTTTCAACCAAATAAAACAAATAAAAAAGCTTAGATGGACTTTGACAAACATGACAGATATTATAAAACAAAAATCAAAGCAACTTCACTGAGTTTATTAATAACACAGTGTGTTATTATTGTGTTATTAACAATAATAGAACAGCAACCACTTCACCAGAACTAGATAAAATACAATTAAGTCAGTTTTTCTCGACCCAAATAATCAACAAACTTATTATAATCTAATATTTTGTCTCTTTAATGTGATCCTAATGATACACATTCAGGCCTCTACTAATCAGTAAGGAATTATGTTGATCTATATCTAAGAAAACAAATGCAGTTTATTCAAAACACAAACATAGCAGCAGTTTGATTCATGCTCAGTCAATATTTTTACAGTTCAGTTTACTAAAATTAACTACTGTGAACTTTTTATAACCTAATTTATTCTCATCAGGTTGAAAAGGTGTAACTGCAGCTGATGTTTGCTACATTTTTAGCTTGTAAATGTAAAGATTTGGTTGATTTTAAAGCTGCTCAGTTCTTGTACAGAGTGGAAACAAAATGTTTGGAAAACCAAAAGTAACGGAAAAATGTGAAACAACAACGTATTTCCTTTAGATCAGGAGATAAAACACTGCACATCAATAATAAGGTTTAAAAAACTTAAGAATAATGTTATTAAATATGATGAACCACCTTTTTCCAAAATGCTATTTTTGTAGAATAATGATTTTTTCTAATTTCATATTTTGTATATATAATGAAAGGTAGCCATTTTTTTCCTTTTTCTAGTTCGATGTGAGCTGGTTTCAGAAGGTGGGCATTATAAGCTTATTGCTTCTGCCAACACACCCTTTTCACACAGTTTGTAATATTTCTGTTATCAGGACATATATTATCTTTTATTGTATACTTGTGGGACTGGAATAAATCAAATTTGACCATTTGACCATTGGCTCTGGATATGATGTGAATTTCAACAGCTCCTCCGTCATCATGAAGTTCACCTAAATGTTTTTTATATTGGAAAATGAAAATAAATCATGTTTTTATCTACTTTAAAGGTTATTGAAACATAGTGAATGAATAAAAATTGGCTAAACTTAAGCAGTTCTTACTAAACAAAAAATATTTATTTAGTCCGATTTATTTAAGGGAGTCCAAACAATTACAAGCAAATTATTCAAACTTTTTAAATATTTCTTTTTAAGGTTAAACTTAAATTTCCTTTTGTATTTGTGTGTTTCTTTAGTTTTTGTTTCACAAAGATGCAAATAGATAAATGAAATAAATAATTAAATGGCTTCTGATTTATCCCCATAAATCCAATCTAAAACAGTTTAATTAAGCACCGGATATTTCAGTCCAGCCAATTATTCTTTAATTAGTTCATTCAATCCAATTATTTCATTTCTTTAAATTATTATTCTGGTTTATTTAAACTTTAATTTGTTTAATGAATCCTTTTCAGTCAGATATAATCTAATATAAACCCAGTAAATGTGATTTAGTTTAGTTTCATCAGTATAAAATCTGGTATAAACTGTGTCTCCACATCTGGTATTTTGTCCTTAATAACCTTTATATCATTTAGCTTCATTACTTAAATTATGGAACGTTATATTTAAGATCTAGCAAATAGTTCAGTGAGGATGATAAGAACCAGTTAGATAAGAATTGATCAGTCTAGTAGAGTCAAATTCAAACAATATAGTTTGATTTATTTGATTTTTTGAAGCAATGTTGTTTAACTATTATCCACTAGGGGCGCTAGACCGATAGCTTCCAGGTTCTCTCATGTCTAATTGGTGCTTTGGGTCACATGATTGATTCAGAGATGGATTTTTAGGATGTCTCAAATTAAACTATTACATGGGTTAAAACATAAGAAGTTTTGCTTTAATTAAAAAACAAATTTGTTAAAAATTCTGCTAAGAAAGTTATAAACGTTAAGTTTGTGGGACCAGACGGTCTCAGGCTTACTTTGTCGTTCCTCTCTGTCAGGAACTTGAGTCGCTGAGCTCGCTTGTGCATGAAAACTCCATCGAGGTGTCCCGTCTCCACAGAGCGGATCTCTATGGCCTTCTCCCCCCAGCCCATGATCTGGTTGGAGTGGATGTAGGCTGCAAAGACAGGAGGACACATACAGAATGTAGATGGGTATAAAAACACAGACATGCTGCCAGAGCTTCAGCTGATACTCTCAGCTTGTGTCTGACTGAGCTGAACATCCTGACAGAGCAGCAGGAAACACAGACTGTTTGTCTGAACAGACGAGTGATCATGTTTTGGTATCTGGAGTCTGAACTAGAGGTTCTAGAGAATCGGCACCAGTGAACCGGATCTCCTTGGATGGAGATCCGGGCTCTGACAGTCTGAACCCAAAAGAATGATCTCTGATCCACAAAGTAACCATCAGCATTTGATTGTTTTGGGTGGCATCTATCTTATTTACACTAAAAACAGGCGGTAGTGAAAGAACAAAGTCTCCTGGGCTGGATGCAGGTCAACTCAGACTGCTCTTTGTTTATTTACACCCAATGCTTTTCAAAATGATAAACAGTCCTTTACAAAACGACTGGAGCAGCAAGAGACATTTCCTGTTGCAGTTCTAAGCTGTTTAGGTTTGACAGCAAAGACAAATAAAAATGTTACATTTAGATGAGAAAACCTATAAAATAACACCTCATAATTAAAATACAATCCGTGTTGCTTTTATTAAATCATGAGTGATGAGCATTAAAAATGTTTTTATTACACCTTCAGTTGCATACTCTTAATAAACAGAGTCCTCATGTGTGTAATTAAATCGCATTAAACACGCTTCTCTGGGAAAGTTTGTTGGAAATCTGCAGCTCAGGTGGAGCATCAGCCCATCTTAGTTCTTATCTCTACAGACCCTCAACTGAAGACCTCTGGATTCGGAGGTAAGCGGACTTTGGCGAAAGTTTATGCACCTTTTAGCTTCAGACGATGATTATCTTGAAGAATCAATCAGGCCTGACCCACAGCTCACCAGAAACGTCTTTTATTCTGAATCCAGTGAACTGCTGGATGGACTCACCCACAGATGTGGGCATCTCGCCCCACTGCAGCACCACGTCTTTGGTGATACGCCCATAGGTGTTGACGTAGACGCCCTCGTCCTCGTAGCACAGCAGCATCTCCATGCCGTCCGTCTTGGGCAGGACCACGATGGCGTGTGGGGTGACCTGACCCTGAATCTGTAGGGCAGCAGACAACGGGAGGAGCAGAGATGAAACGGCTGCGTCCTTCTGCTTCTCAGCCACGCGCTCGCCATGGAAACAGACATGAGCACAGCGTGAAACGAGAGTGCCAAAAAGCAATGCGAGGCGGTTGCTACGGTTACCGTTTCCTCTTTCTCATCCATCTCTGACTGAAACCCTGCCAGGGTTAGAGGAGGACACTGAAAGCTCATCGTTATGTTTTTCCTGATGCACTTTTGGATTAATTTAACTCCGGAAATGTGCAAAAGTCTGAAGTCATCTCTGGTTCTTCCCGTTGAGGAGCCAGACTTCCCTTTATTATTTCCACATGATTCAGAAGCTTTTTCTTTTTTTGGGACAATTTCTTTGTGTGTTTTTCATCCTTAATATCTAAAATATTTAGATTTCTGCCTAAATAAGAATAGGCTTGTTGGAGCTGAAGCAGCAAATGCTTAACTTGGTTTGATTTAGGAGCTTTTTTAATGTCAGGATTATTATTAGTAGGTCAGAGTTAAATGGATCAACAGATACTGAATGGAAAATCAAAGTTTAAAGTTAAACTCTCCAAGAACTTCAGAAACTTTGGAGAAATACTAATGATCAGCAGCTTGAAGGATTAAAAAAAAGGTCTATGAAATATGAAGCGAGGAGGTTTTTGGATCAGGCTTCATCACAATAATACTAAAGATACTGTGGTGAACCACCCATCTTATTCATTAATATTAATTCGCTTCATCCAAGGTCTGTCAGCTCGTTAATCTGAAACTGAATTATTAACATTATCCTTTTACTCACTGAGTCAATTTTGTTTAATTAATCACAGTGTTTCTCTCTGATTCTAATAAATAAAGTCCACCTCATTCATCAGCACAAACTTTACATTTTACCTCAAACTTTAGACCTTCAGTGGCTTTTAGAGGTCAGTTTAAAATCATATCTAGCAGAACTAATCTATGGAGTTATTCTTAGCAAACAACTCATTTTAATGTTTGTATTTATAGTTTATCTTTTACTTTATAACATAAAGAGAAAAGGAAGAAGACTTAGCAAACTTATACATAACATAAGCTGCTTTATAGTAACAAACCTCAGTGTCGCTCGGATTTTATGCAGCTCAATGTAGAAAATAATTATAGAAGTGCAAAAAAAATTACAAATTCTTATAGAAAACTTGTTTACAAATTAGACAAAAAGCTATAAAGATAATTAAGATGCGATAAACAGTCCGTTCACTACAGTTTGACATCTAGAAATGGAAACTTTTCTAATGTCCAGAGAGCGTCTCTAGAAAACATCAGTTTTCACATCCGTGCAAAGATTCTCAGCACAGAGTAGAACCACAGGTGGGCAGTAACTGCTTACGTTGACTCAGATACATCTCCTTCAGTAACTTTCTGAGAAAAAAAGTACTTTAATGAGTAGTTTTTTCTGTATTGTATCTTGTACTATTACTTAAGTAAAAATAGTACAATTTCTGGCTACTCTTCAGTCAATGAAGAACAGGTTTGTTTGAAATAAAAATGCACCAAAGAGAAAAATGTGTGCTTTCAGTACAGCATTAAAACAGCTCTCTGTTTATGTTGTGATGTTTTCATCTGCGTTTCTTTGTTTGTTTGTCTGTTTTCCAAATACTTGAAAAGCGTCAGGCGGAAAAGATATGATCACCACTGAGCAGTGATTACATTTTGGTGATGACCTGGATTTGTGGCAGCTGTGGTTGTTTTAAAGGTCTATATAAATAAAGTTGAGTTTGTTTTTTACTCCAACCTTTCTTTTCTATTTGCTGATCCTGTCGTGTCATTTGCAGGTTTACTGCTTCATTTTACAGGAAGTACTATATTCTCCGTTCATTACATAATATGTGTTTCTTCCTCCTAAAATTATTGTTTAATTCCTAAATGTTATATATTTATAGTTTTATCTAATTTCCAAAATTTGTTGATGACTTAGTGTTTTGTAAATCTACATACTTATTAAAACATTAAATCCAATGTTAGCGGCTCAGACCCAAGCCTGCAGCTGATCTGCCTGATTAGGGGACTGCTAAGGTTGTTGTCACTACTTCGCCTGGGTGTCGAGTCTTCATGTACTCCAGAGCCCTCCAGCCTGAGCCTAGAAACCCCCCAGCAGATTACCGAGATCTTAGTTAACTTTGTTTGTTGTCTCCTTGAAGGAAACTTCTCCAGAGAGAGATCCAGTACAAGTTTCAGAAGCCCTCAGTCGCCTCTCTTCCTCACGAGACCAGGATTGTCTTAGATTTAGCACCATCCTCTTCTTCATAATAAAAAAAGACCAGGTAAAATTTTCCTCCCATTATTTGTGTTAATCTTTTACTTAAAATCCTAAATGTTGAAAAGTTAAGTGAATACTTCTAAGAAGCTGTTAATACCATGGATGGGTGCAGATCTAATTACAGATAGCAGATCAGACACACAGACACACTCTAACTTACATGTGAGGGGATGTATATGTCGTAGGGGTTTCCGGAGTCCACATCGATCACATGGAACCCGACAGTGGAACCATAGATGACCTTTAACCGCTGGCCCTCTTCTACGGTTAAATCTACCAGCAGGGGGCGATGTTGAAGATCTGTAAAAGACTGACACGAACAGACAGAAGAGTAAAACATTTAAGTGCTTTAGCCATGAATCTCTCTGTAACTTATTTCTGATGATTGTAATGTCACAGCATTTTAATCCGGTGATGCTCAGAGGTGCATCAAACTGTTCAAGGTGTGTTTTATGACCAACAGGATAGAGATATTTTTCCTTCACATCGTTCTTAAACCCATTAGTGGTTGGCTCCCTCTAGTGGTCTGTTGCACTTCTGCGTGTTTAGTGAGTTGATAGAAAACTTTTAACTTGTCTAAATACTTATTTTTAGGAATGTGTCGGCTTGTCTCAAACACCAATAAGTCTAATAGTTAAAGATAACGGTCATTACCTTAAAGGCCATAAATTTATGATAAGGTTTTGGTGCCCAGGCGTAGATTTCCACCGAGTTCTTCAGAGCTATCACCAGAAATTTAATCCTCTCGTATTTCACTGCAGGAAAGTGTAAAAAACATGTCAGACATGGAAAAAAAGTATGAATTTTCTAACTCCAGCAAAAAAAGAAAAAAATAGCAACAAAAACCTCCCTCTGGTTGTGTGATGGATGACAACATACCGACTTTATAATGCACACAGCCCTCCAGTTCCCCCACTGTGATCCAGCCCTGCTTCTTCTCCACCTCTGGGTCGTTGTGTAATATCCTGTTCCTCAGCCAGGACAGGTAGTAAACCCGCAGCTTGTTCTTCTTCCCTGCAGACGAGGAAATTATGGGTTTGCTTTTCAGCAGATCTTGGTAGCATGAAGATTGGAGCCATGATATTAACTTTGAACATTGGTGAAGGAAGATGTAGTTTGCTCTGCTGCATCCCCTCTCCAACAGATGCCCACCTCCACCCCCATCCAGCTTGAAATAAGAAGCTCTGCTACAAGCTCTTTCTTTTTACCCGTGGGACCCCAGAGACACCACATTGGGGAGGAACTCCTGAATGGGTTTCTCCGCAGGCCAGGAAATCTTTCTCTGACTGGAAATGGACCTGCTGACTGGTTTTCCCGTTGGCTAAAAAAACAGTTTAAACCCAAAAATGATCATCTTTTAGTGGCAGCGGGAACAGCTCACTGACCTGTTCCAAACCGGGTCAAACGTCTCGGCAAGCGACCCGCGTTATAATCACCTTCAAAGTGCTCGGCTACGATCGGCATCCAGCGGGAACAGCAGAGCCAGGTCAACCGGCTGATTGTGGTGATACCACTGAGTACAACGTACAGACGTCGACACGCTGCACCAGATCTAACAAGCTGAAACAACTTTGTTTACATTGAATAAACATGGAGCAACAATAAAGCACGCTGATTAATTCCTGGCTTCCTTCCATGTTGCTCTCTATTGTGTGACATCATCAGCAGGGCACAGAGGCTACACAGCTTGGCCAACTGGGGTCAAACTCGGCTTTTTTTGCTAGTGGGAAGGGAAACAAATGCCGATTGTTAGCGGGTCGACGCGTGTTTGAAAAACTCGGGTTAACACGCTAATTTCAGTGGGAAAGTCTTAACATTCCCTCTGAGTCTATAGGAGTAATTCAGAGGTCCTAGACTTGGATCCAGAACCAGAGACCAACAAAGTACACACCTGGTCTCCAGGCTAAGACACCTGAACACAGGCTGCGATCCAAACAAGCCTTCCTGAACTTTGGAAACACCGTGACTCACAGAGGTTACAGGTCTGGCAAAGTTAGGGAAATAGTTTCTGCCTTTTTAATGATTTCTGATCAGTTTATGTTTACTGTTGTATAAAACAAGCTATCAAGAAGCTGTTGTTTGTAAACTTAAGAAAAATCTTTCCATTTGAACAGTAATAAAACATCAACATTAATGTGTTTAATGAAATGCTCATTATAACCGATTACTAAAATCTGACCAAAGAGTCATTTTAAATGAGTCTAGTAGTGATGGGTTGGGCAACACTGATGCGTCTGCACATGTGTTGAGCCCACAGAGCGAAACTCTGTTGCTTTAAGGAAAGTGATCGAGCTGCTGTTACAGAGGAGCCAAACCGTTTTTATGAGGTGGCACATCTGTTACGTTAAAAGAATCAAAGATGATAATAATTCTTTCCATTCAGACTTTTTAATATGGAGCCCGAGAGAAAACAAAAGGTTTCTGGAGTTCGGATCATTTTAATTAATAACAGCAAATAAGATATTTGTTTGTATTTCCTTCCTCCTTGTCTGCTTCATCTATCAGACTCCAAATACATGTGAAGTGACTAAATTAAAATGTTTTCTTTTTTTTCTTACAAGTTAAAAATCACATTTGTCATTTAGAAATTTAAAGCACCCCCTCAATGCTCAGGCTTTAGAGTGAATCATCAACAGGTCTGTAGAGACTCAAACTATCCTAGAAGACATGAGATCCTGTATCTGAGTGACGCCTGCAGGCTGGATGAGAGAATCACACGGAGTCCAGGTGATTTAATACCACAGCAGGTCTCAAGCTTCCAGGACGGACCGGGCGGTTTTAGTGTTATTATAAAGAGTCTCAGCACAGAGGGAAGAGTTCAGGGAACTATTCGACCGTTATAGTCATTCATAGAGGTTTGAATAACTTGCCTAAAGAAAAAAACAAAAATTAAAAAAAAAAAACAAAAACGGAAAGGCCTAAATACCAGGACTTTGGAAACCGTAAAAGAAAAAATCTTTATAAAAAAAATCTTGCTGCGTCCATGGTGATTCAATAACCTTTACTCTCAGGTTCACACATTCAAATAATTGACTGTATATTTATATCAAATATATTTTACACTTAAACAATTTAGATTGAGATATAAAGTAATACAACATGTCGTAGCATTAATTCAAGCACTGAATCACAAGTAATCCGATCTGTGTGTCTGATGCAGTGGCGTTTAACAGCCAGCAGGTGTCAGTATAGAGCAGCACAGTGACAGACAGAACCAACAGCATCAGTTTGTTTTAAAGCTTCACCTCATCTAGGTGTCTGCTAGCTACTAGCTCCCCCCAGGAACAATAACAGAAGGTTAAGAACAAATTATCCAAATGGTTGTTGATTTTTGATGTAAATCATTTAATGAGATATTTACCTTTGTGAATTGGTCTAAACATATTTCATTTCACTGACCTCATCACAAATTCTTCTGGATAAACGTTGAGTCTTAAACACACAATCTATGCAGCGATGGTGATATTAATCCATTAATTTATTAATAATGGTTTTCAGTCATTTTCATTTCTTGTTCTTTGAGTACATAGTAGCTTAAGTTTAGTCCATTTTAAATCATTTAGTAAAGATGTTTTAACTGGAATATGTTTAACTCTAAATTCTTAGATGGTGAAAGTTGTAGTGAATTTATTCCATATGTGTGCAGAGTTTTCTGATTGATCATGATTTGAGCTTCATTCATGCTTTTTATTTGTTGTTCCAACTCACAGCCAGTTGGGTTTGTTTGAATATATGATATTCTTGAAGGCATTTAAATATATAACAAATGTTACAACAGCTTTTCGTTGCATTACAGAGGTTATATTCATTTCAGATTTAAATTGATAAATCCAGAATTAATGCGTTTATTGTGCTTTTATGTCGAATTGTTAAATATATAGAAAGGAATTAATTTTCTGGAGCCTCTATCAGGTTCTTTTCCCGAACTGACTTCTCATCAACTCTGAACAGCTTCTCTATCACTGCTGAACCCCACAGCATGATGCTGCCACTCCCATGTTTCAACATGGGGATCCTGTCTCAACTATAATGTCGGTTAGAACAGATCGTTAATAGATGGAGAAAAAGGAAACACGCAGATTAACCCTCAGCTAAAATACCGACCTAACAGTCAGTCAAATTCACAACATTATAAAAACTGCTGGTATTAAAATAAAGACAGTTTGGATTCTATGAAATGTGCACCCAGTGAGCTGATGTTAGTTTTTAGTCACAATCAGTGTTTAGAATGTAAACTAGAAAGATTTCCTTCAGTAAACAGAACAGTTCACTTTTTAACATCGGATATATTTTTCATATCCGATGTTAATAAAGATGATGTTTGTTTTTTTCTCCTGTTGACGGGTCCTGCTATCTGAGCTGTGAGACTCTGCAGCTTCTTCAGCGTTCTTCTGCAGCCATGACAATAAGAACTAGAGATGGGATCCAGCAACAGTGATGCATTGGAGGAGCAACGCATCACTGACCAAAACCCTGACGGTGCGCCACTTTAAGAAAGTCCCATCAAGAACATACGGAGCGGACTCGAGGCAAAAGAAAGGTTTTCAGCCGCGTGGGACCATTTTGAACTCATCCTGTTCCTATCAGTTATCACTCGTCACGCCTCAAACCTTCAACCCATCACTACTAAGAACAGTCCTGGAAAAGCCTTGATTGTAGGAACAAGTAGGGATGCCTAACTAGTGGGCAAAGGGGAGGACTTATATGACCTGATTAATTGACTAATTATTCTCTAAATGAGTTGATCTGTTGTTACAGTCTGAATGAATCATCCTTTAATGAGTAAAACAAACAGATTTACTGCAGTACAAACTTCTTTTAAAGTCCTCTAAGGAAGTTATTCAATAAATAGATCAACACTGCAGGGTTGACCAACCTGAGATGGTGACCAAGACATTGAGTCCCTCCAGGACGTCCATCTGTTGGAAGCGCCTTCGATTGATCAGGTTGTAAACTTTGCCTTGGCCGCTTCGGTCCAGCAGCATCAGGCCGTTCTCTGTCCCCACCAGCAGATTCACTCCTGCAGAACACAGACAACCTTTGACTTCCAGCAGCCAGGCAAACGTTCCCTCATCCTCCAGGCCTCCGCTGCCGTCTCACCCCACAGAGCAGCGCAGAGGATCTCAGAGTTGAAGCGCTTCTTGTATTTCCGGATCTCGGGTGTGTCGCTGTGCGGTCGGATGTTGGTCGGGTTCACGTTGACCACAGAGATCTTTCTGGCCTCGTTGAGCCTCGCCTGCTCCTGCTCCTGTTTCAGCAGCTCATCAGCAAACAGAGCTGTGGCACAACAAACAAAAAGACTCAAGTGATTCATCTGATGATGGAAATGAATCTTCAGAGCTTTAGAAAACAGCGACAGAAAATAAAGATGTTCTAAGAAGTCCTAAGAAGTTATGGACCTCAGGACTTTCAGAACAACCAACATTAATCAGACTTTCTGCATCATAAAAGCTGCACATTGGCTCTTTGGTTAGCAGCAGAAGGTTCTTGGTTCAAATCCCTGCTTGAAGTTTGAATGTTCTCTGCGTTGGTTCTCCAGGGTTCTCTGACTTCCTCCCACAGCAGAAAACACGACTCAGGGTTTCCTCCCTGCATAGTTAGCCTAGCAGGGCAGCAGGCTTTATTAATGTTTTTATTGTCTGAGAAAGAAACTGTTGATCAGCTGAGCTCTGAGCCAGTTTTCAAAGGATGAAACAGAGCAGATCCAGTTAGTCTGAGCCAACAACTATGTCTAGGAGAGAAACAGGACTAAACACTAAAAACAGGCCCAACTCTATCATCAATAATCTAAGGTGTTGATGGCAGCAGCACAGCTTATATTTCCCTGCAGGATGGAGTCACAGCAAACAGGAACAGACCAGATTAAAAACATATAAAATATATGTTTTTAGGACTCTATCGTTAGTATCTAAGTTTGTCAATAATTCCTCACAGTAACACCCAAATGAATGCTCATATTTTAAAATCCCCCCTCTACTTTTAAACATGGTGGACCCCGGTGGGCTCGCCTAGCAACACCTACTAGCAGCTTAGCATATTTATTAGAGAAGCCCTGGTGTGTTTGGTTTTCTTTATCGGCTCCAGGATGAAACAGGTTGTAGCTCAGTTCTCAGATTTAGCCTCAGTATTAAGTGAAAGTTGTAGCTGCTTCAACGTCTCTTCTTTTTGTTTTAAAAACAATTTCAACTGCTTCTGTTTTGCCTTAGAACTGGACTCTGTTCTTGTTTAATATAAAGTGAAGTAGAAAAACATTTAGTATGTTCAGGAAAGTCTTGTTCTCTGAACTGCATTATAAAACATCAGGTTGTCAGTGCAACACTTTGAACAGAAAGATCAAATCACGTCTGGATCTTCTCTGTGGAGGAAAGGCAGGTGAAACCAGTGAGGAAGAGAAACGTACCTGCAGCAGAGTTCTTCTCATCGTCTTCAGTCGGAGAGGTACCGTACACCCTGGGATCAACAAACGGGGTGAAGGAAGCCTTGGAGCCTCCGCTGCCTCCCATCCCATACTGCAGGAACACAGCAAACACTCAGAGCCTGGATTATCCTCATTTATCCTCATGTCAAAATGAAAGAAACATTGGCTTTAACTCAGACTCTTATGTCAACCGCTTGTTGGAAAAAGGAGAGAACTTCCTGTTTCAGATGTTGGAAAATACTGAAAGATGGAGGCAAAGAGGGAGAAGATGGGGTATGATTAAACCAGAAAAAGGAAGGAAGTGAACTCTAATGGTCAGGCTCCGCTTTCAGTAAAGAAAGACACGTTTTATTTCACACAATAGGTCAAAAAAAGAACAAATTAATCTTCTGTTTAAGATCTTGGTTAAAAAAAACATATAAATTAGCCAAACATCTATTTAAAAAGTGTAACAAAGTAAACTTTTCCATAGCAGCTGGAAGCTATGATGAAAATAACCCTAAATATACAGAAACATCACTTTTACTACTGTACTCTAGTGGTACAGAGAGGAAAAGTACAAACCACCTGGTTTACATGTTAACCATCACTTCCTGAACATACAAACTGAACATATATGTCCTTTAACTGGGAGGGGTTAGATGGGTCCAATCATCAGTTTCTGATAAGACAGGAGTTTATTTGATGGCTTCAGAGGGAACTGGTTGACCATAAAAAAATCATACAGTGATGTTAGCAAGAACGCTGTCATCACAACCAGCACCGTCAGCAGTGACCTTAGAGGAGCAACTGGAGAGGCCTGTCCGTCTGGTAAAGGTTGGTTGTTCATTATTGAAATATTTAAAGATATTTATGGAGAAAACATCGCAGTCATATCATTTTTTTGGGGTGGCAGAGCAGGGAGTGATATACACTGAGGGGTGGAAGAAAAGCTCCAGAACCAGTTCAGGGTTCATCTACTCTAATCAAACTGCACCTACAGGAAAATAAACATGCAAAACATCTGTAAGTTACAAATAAATCACTCAAGACAGACTAGATGCTCTTAAAGCCGTTGCTAATAAACAGGAACAGATTTACACATAAAACCTTTGAATCATTTAATAGCAAAATAGCTAAGAGTCACAAGAAACAAACGAGTTCATGACTAGAAGGGGAAGAAAATAGAAGGAAGTTAAGCAGACAGAGTATTGATAAACCTGGCGGTGGAGGAGCTGTTGATCATGTGAAGCTAATAAAAAAATGACTTTTTTTGGAAAAATCAGCCACTAAACCTTTAATCAGTTCTGACTCTGCATCGTATCAAACTATACACACATTAAACAGAATAGTCCTTATTTATCTCTGGTTTATTATTTTAAGTAACAAATTATCGTTACTAGTCCTCTGAAAAAGTAACCAAGTTAGTAACTTACTGGTTATTGGAAGTAACTAGTTGTTAGTCAAAGTAAAAGTTCAGCTACTTGTTATGATCTAAGATGTGGAAGAACTTGGAAAACTTTCCTGTTTTTGGAATTTCAAACACAACTAGAGGTTCAGTTATGGAAACATCCAACCATAAAGGATGCTGACTTCATGAAGATTTCTCCCCCCGTGGACATAAGTCCACTCAGGTAAAAGACTGTGGGCAGGTGATGAGGTGGGTCGAATGGAGGGGCAGGAGGGGGTGGAAGTTTGTTTTTCAGGGGGCCGGGATCTGCTCCACCTACTTGGACCCCGGAGGCGTGACCCAGAGGGAAGGTGCTCTGTCGCACCAAATCTGGGAGGTTGGCGTTGCCAGGGAACGGATTAGCGTTGCTGGGGAAACCGTTGCTGGGGGCAGAGCTCCGCCTCTGTACCCTAAACCTCTGGAAGAAGAGAAGAGAAGGGGGAGCGTGGCCCCTGAGCGGCGGGACAGGTGATGGCGATAAGTCTGGACCCTGCAGGCTGTGAAAGACTTAAACCATGCAGTGAACCGAGGAGGCAGGTGGGAACGGGAGAAAGAACCCCGCCCTCATATTAAGGATGCTCCAGAGGTGCAGTTTTGGTCAGAGTTTGGCCAAGAAAAAAAATAAAACACGTAACTTTGGAAACATGGCTTGAATTACAGTCAGTTCAACATACAGAACCAAACCTGTGTGTCTCCCGTGACCTTTAACCTTAGTTTTCTTTCGTTTTGCATCAAATGTGTTTTTCAGGATGTATTCGAGCTGCCGTCTGATCCAGGAGATCCAGCAGCAGCGAAATGAGGCCAGATTTCCAAACCGAAGCCGCTGTGGTTCTAACCTGGAGCCGGCGGACTCACCTCCCTCATCATCAGCGTGTTGTCCTGGGAGCTGTCTCCGTACGAGTCAGCGTGGCTATCGTTGTGACCTCCGACCTCGCCGAAGGACTCATTGGTGCTCTGACTCGCGGGGGGCCTGAAGAAGAACAGATTCTGTTTAAGCATAAAGCTATCCCCTGATTTTAAAGGAGGAGATCTAAAGTGACTCACATGATGCGCGGTATATCGCTAACGGCCACCGAACCGTCATTAGACCTGCCCTCTCCCTCCTCATCCTCGCTGCTGTGGGACTCCTCGCTGGAGGAAGAGTAGTCGGTCACTTTGACCGGCGGGCGGCTGGTCTCCTCTCCCTGCCGCAGCTCTCTCAGCTCTTTGGCCAGAGCCGTCAGGTCCTGCAGGACGAGGCATCGACTGTTACTGGTTCTGTTGTTTCTGGGTTCGCTGTGTGTCAGCAGGTGAGAGGAGTAAAGCTACGAGAAAATACTGTTTTGATGCTGCTTTCAAAGCACTGAGAGGAAAAAGAAATCACCTTATCATCGCATGAAATGAGCAGCACCAAAACATTTGAACTAATTTTACACTTTAAATTCACACAAACCCGATTAATAAGCTGGGAGATGAGTTTGTCAGTGAAAAAGTGCTTTTCCAATAAGGAACATTTATTCTCTGACGTTTCACTGGACTCTGAGAGCAGTTTTATTAAGAAATACATCAAAGTCTAGATCAGCTCCTTCCAGAGCCTCTGAGTCTCTAACTGAACAAAAATAAAGCTGAAATTTATTTTGCATTTCTGCTTCCCAGGGAATTTTACTTTGCACGGGTTACAAAAATCTGACACGTCACTTTCCAAAGTGTTCTTCCTGGAATGACCAAGGTTAGTCTGATTTCTATGATCCTCTGAATGTAACAGTGTGGTGATGTTATCTGTGAGGTTCCTGTTTGCAGCTTACAGACCCTCATATTCTCCATGTCTACCAGAGCCACTGCTGCAAACATAAGAAAACATGGTTCCACCTGGTAAACTGTCCACAAACACAGCATTAAAGCATACGGTCCAAGTATCACTCAGCTAGTTCCTGAGCGACTGACTTGATGCTGCAGACATAATAAAGAACAGCAAGAAACGGACAAACTAGCCTAAGCTGAACTACTGTCGATCCTCCATCTTGTATATGGAGGTCAGCTACCATCCAGCTGGAGCAACTTTCTGACTCTGAATTCCAACTTTCTGGTTTGTCTCTTCCTGTTTCAACGTCTCTCACCCATCCTGCTTTGCTGTTTTTTCTTTTTTTTTCTGAGCCTGTCTTTGCATATCTTCTGAAACCTGGAGATTATGGATCTGCTCAGCTGGTCTCTCAAGGCTTTATATCAAATTTCCTACATGAAGACACTGGTCAAATGAGAGAGCTCTGGGGACACATGCTGCTCGGCATGTTATGGATTCCTGGGGGAAGTGGAGCATAAAGTGTCTGCGCTGCCAGTCGAGGACATTGAAGATGTCTACATAACTGGATCATTGATAGGAGGATTTCTGCTTACTGGACTCGGTGGCTACCTGGCCTATCCTGTGTTTGCAGCTGTTTGCACCAGGCTGAGGCCCTCTGGCCCGTGTGATGGAAAACGCTGAGCTTTCAGCACTCAGACTCTGTTGCATCAGAATCACAAACTGGAGACGATCCTTGCTGAGGGTTACAGGCCAGAATAAAACAGATCGAGGTCTATGTTCAGGAAGGCGAGAGCAACCAGGAAATTCATCAGGGTGGAATTTCAGCACAGAGAGTTTGTAGAGAGACGTTACGGCAGGCGGTAAAGCCACAGAGTCTATCTGAACAGCTGGGATTATCTGAAATGTTGGCTGATTATCACACATCCTCCTGGTAAACAGAAGCTCCACCATCACTTCTCATTGACTGGGATTTGGTGTCCAGGAACAAGGTCTGACTGATGGACTCTGCATCATGAACTACGGCTCAGACGGGCTCTTTGTCCCTTGGATGGATGGTTCTGGAAGAAATTGTTGTGCTCTGTCCAAATATCTGATTCGGATTCTGATTCCAGTCCAAAATGTCAACTTCCAAAACAAATAAAACGCAAAGGACCTGCAAGTGGTAAAAAATAAACAGATATGGCTTGAAACAAATGAATAACTGATAAATCCTAAAAAGTAAAAAGCAGGTTTAAGAAAGTAATATATGGACTAATTTGTAAATGTTGTAAAATAGCTTTTAAGTTCCAGCTGATTAACAGGAAATCGGTTTACAAATGTACATTAACATTGAATGACGGAAGCCTGCAAGTTCAATAAAACTAACCTTTGCATTCCAGAAAGTATCATTTGGATTCTTGGAAAGTTACCCGCAAAAAACAAACTACAGGTTTTTAAAGTGAAGAAAAACATTAATCCCATATAAGTTCTGCAGTAATACGTAAGTTGTTGCTTTTCTGTCCTTAAAAATATTTAGCAAAATAGAATTTATGTTTTATAAAAAAGGAAATTGAAAGTTGTAGGAAAATAACCTTACATTCCTGTTTGAGGTCAATAATCAGTAAGGATTTAATAATTATCTAAATTTAAAATATTAGCGGGTAACTTATTGACAGTGATGCTTTTCTTTAAAGAAAGGAACAGGTCATTTACAGGAAGCAGCCTGGAATGTTCAAGTGATTTCTAGGAATATTTTAAATTAAATATTTAAATCTTATTAAAGCAACTTGTAATTCAGGGAAAATAATTTATTACATTTTAAAAATAAAATTAAAATAAATACTAAACTAGGTTTTTTTTTCAAGTAATGTGAATTTTTTAAGGAAGTAACTTGTATGCTTTGGAAAGTTACAGAAAATAATATAAGAAATTAACATTTAAAATTAAGGTAAACAAACCAATAATTTCCAGCAAAGTAATATTTCAATCCCAGATCACTTCTAGAAAGTAACCTGTAAGTTTGATCCAACTAACCTGTAAATTACAGGAAAGTAAAAAAGTTTTTAAAGTTTTGCAAAGTGAGCTGCAGTTTAGAAAGCAAGATGCAGATTTTTAGAAGGCGCCATTTCCAGGAAATCATTCTGCAAAATAACATTTTTATTCCATAAAAGGAGCTTTAAAGTTCCAGGAAGGTTACCTGGAATTAATGCTCCTTCTGGAAAATCTGTTCTGGAAAATCATGTTAGGATTTCCAATAAATAATAGTTACGTTACAGAATTTGATCAGTAAGTTCCTTGGAAAATAACCTATTAGGTGTTAAAATAATAAATAAAGTTTTCAAAAGTAATACACAGATTGACCTTCAAAGTTAATTGAAACAAACTTGTAATTTCCAACAAAGTTATATTTAAATCCCTGATGAAAGTAACCTTTATATTTAAAGAAACTAATCTATAAACTGAACTGAACAAACCAGGTTTTAATAACATTTCTACCCAGAACAGAATGAAAGTTTTGCTTCTAAAGATATTTTGGTGATAAGAAATCCTTCGGTTCAGGAGTTTAGGCCAAACAATCCAGCAGGCAGACTGGCACAAAAACATAGCAAATCTTGGAGACACCATGCAGGTTGTTAGTATGGTCCGTTGGAATCCCAGCCAACTTCCTGAATCTCTGTTCTGACGGGGGCAGCGAGCAGGGGGAGAAAACAGAGACACGAGGGGAGTCGAACTACAGACATTGACCATGCCTCAGTGCTACAAGTTACACTTCAGATAACTTTACGTCCAGCAGCCACAGATAAATAAACTGAGATGCAACGACTGTCTCATAGTTGATGCTTGAGTCACCATGTTGCAGCAGGATTCAAAAGACAGTCAGTTTTTGTAATTTACCCAGAGACTAATAAGACAGCAGGCATTTAACTGTGACTCATCTGGATGCACCGAATTTACTGCTTTAGAGCAAATCATTTCTCTGAATATCTTGAATTAATGAATGAAGGGAATTATATTAATCCTAACAAATTTAAATTGATTAAAAATTAAATAAAAAAATTAAAGTATATTCAATAAATGTAAAAAAAACATTTATTAAAATAATACTGTAAAAATATGCAAAAAATTGAATCAAGGGTTTATAAAACATTAAATATTTCTCTTTTCTAAATTTAGATCAGAATCAAAAAGATAAGAACAACAAGATCAGAAAATGACAACATTATAGCTGTAATAAAACTATTATTTTACTTTAAACAACTTCTTATAACTTTTAATAAATGATTTGTTTATTTAGATTATGTAATTAGATCAAATGTAACACTGAAAATTGTTAGAAAAATATGTTTCATTCTTTTTATTTTATTACTTATTATGAAAAATATCTTATTATTTGTTATTATTTATGATTACATTTTTTACTAAACTACTTTACTACTTTTTTAAAACTAAAACTTTGTAAAAAAAAAATGTAAGAAAACTTTAAATAAACCTTTAAGATGAAAAACTGGTTAAACCATTAAACCTTAAATTTGGAAACATAAAGATAACTATTGATTTTTTATTTATACATATATAGCTATATATATATGTATTATGTATATATATGTATTTATTTTACATTGTTCATTGGTGGGTTTTAGGTGAAATACTTGTGGAAATCTTAATAACGAATGAGTCTCTCATGTCTATAGATGGACAAACATGGTGAGATTCCTGGAGCAACATGGCTGCTGCACCGACACATCACAGCATAAAAACAGAAGCAACCAGAGGAATATCTGGTCCAAGAGATCACAGCAGGGATGCCCAGAGTCAGGAAGTGGACAGAGTGGGAGAGGCTTTGGTAAGGCTGGTGGGAGGGGTGGGAGGGGTGGGGGTGAGTAATCTTACCAGCTCCTCCTAATGAGAAAGAGAGGAAGGGGAAAATGGAAGAAGAAAGAAAGAAAGCGACCATGAAAATGAACCATGACAGCAGAGATGAATACAGTGACGTTTCCACCGAGGGATACGACAGGAAGTCATGAGTCGTACGGTAACTGATCAAAGGTCGACTTCCTGTCTGACAAAACGGGAAAACAGTTCAGCAGCATTACTTCACACAAAAGGGAAATAAAGAAGGTATAACTGGGTGAAAATCTGGAAAACACCAGCGTTTTCATCTCAGCGACTGAAAGGATGACAGTCTGAACTGACTTATGATGTTAGGTAGGTATCTGCGTGTCATTAAAACAAACAAATCAACTAATAAATAAAAACTGAATTTAGGATCCCTTTGGAAGCTGAAGAAATCTATTTTCCATCGAATCATTGTTTCGGCATTAGACTGGATAGGGACCCACAGCTACTGTAGCTTCAGCCCAGGGGCCCCAATCCTCCTGTTACCAGCCCTGCAACAAGCTACATGACATAAACACATAACATTATAGAAGATCCCAAACTTTTCTGCCTCCGTCCTTAAAAAAGGAGCGGTGCCACAGACTGATGACCCCCTAAAATACATAATGTTACATAAAGTACATAAAGTAATTATATACAATTTAAATACAATAGTTTTTAAAGTGACATTCAACGAATGGAGACCGTATCCTGTGAAACTTAGTCAGTGTCCCACGTATCGTATGGATCATTGATCCAATGTTTCTGGTTTGGAGGCTCCATAAATTTCCCATTTTAAAATATACACATTTTTGCTGCAGATGATGCTAACAAAACAAAGTATTTTCAGCAAGAGTTACAAGGACATAATATCTCGAAGTATCCAAATCCCGCAGTCGGGATCTAAAGAAAGTCCACAAACGGCTAATGTTATCAGAATTACATTATTCCAGAAGGTTTGTAAATATACAAAATTCCAAAGCATATGAAGAAGATCCAGGCGTCTTACACCTCTGGCATTTGTCAGTTATACTGGCATTCAGCTTATTCAACCTATATGGGGTATAATAACTACGGTGAAACATATTCATATGAATTATCTGTGTTTTGTTGATATTAATATTGTTTGAGATGTATTTACTAATCTACACCAGCTTTTATCATCATAGTTGCAGTTTAAATCTGATTCTCACATCGATTTGTTCAGGTACTTGTCACAAACCTGTGAATAGTCAAAAAAATGTGCAAACACAAGAAATAAGTCACAATTGTATGTTTGGGATCCAACAACATGTTTCAAGCAGGATTTCCTCTGGTTTATTTGGAATTATATCTGGTGTTTGGCTTTTAATCCAGTGT
>JAUZNJ010110366.1:0-20163 GCA_034780135.1 Jordanella pulchra | reverse complement strand
GAAGGGAAGGGAAGGGAAGGGAAGGGAAGGGAAGGGAAGGGAACATTTTGGAGTCATTTGTTTATTTTTTCCACTATTATTAAAAATGTGTTGCAAAAAGCTTTGATCATTGCACATCCTACAAACAGTTTATTATTATCAATACATTATTATCAATAAAGCAGCTTCTGGACTCCGGGGCTTTAGTCTTCCATACATAACAGCAAGCTGCTGAATTATAACAATGATTCTTTCAGAGTAAATATAGCAAATTGAGGCCAGGTTCTCTGCAAAATTATAAAGCAACGGTGATCTGACTTTGCTTTGGAAAAATGAGGCATCCCATGAGTTAAATCCTGCGTGGGTGATGGATAATTGGACAGCACACATCAGATCAGTGATTCAGATCTGAGGTCTTTGGATGTTGGAGAACTTTCTGCAAAGGTCAGATTTGTTGGTGTTGTCATCATTTCTCCTCTGTCAGTGTTCGTCTGTGAGTTACCATCGATCTAATCATCGGGAGCTCAGAGCCATTAAACTTCTGAGTCATAAAAGAGTAAACAGAGCTTCAAAGTTGGTGAGGAACAAGCTTTTCTCCCTTGTTTCTGCCAACCTATGAGCCGATTGTTCCCCGACGTCTCATTGCTCATCTCTGCACATCATTTGCAACTTGTGACAGAGAGCTTTTATGACTCCTCAGTCAGTAGGAATGCAAAGGAAATAACAAGATAAGCTCGGAGGATGGAAAATGAATCGACAAATTGCCACATCTGTATTTTCTTTTTGTTTTGTTTTTTGTTGCTTTCCTTACTTTTATAACAAACACAACAATTAACTACAATCTAATCTTTCTATAGACAAACATCCTGCATCACTTTCCTCCTGCTTTGTTTTCTGAACCACAGTTTTAAAACTTCTGTATCACATAAGTTAGTTAATAAAGGCAGCTTTGATAATAATTAACAGAAGCTCATACTTGTCAGGCAAATTATCATGACCAACATCCTAATAGCATGTTGGGTCTCTTTCGGCCTCATTGTTCTGAGTTTCTAGCAAAAGGTCCTTCAATCCAACTGCTCTAAAAACTAAAATTAAGTTAAGATCCATGAAATCTGGAGGCTAAGGAAACATCTCAAAATAATTGTGTGGCTTAAACCTATCGGAAAGCATTTTGGCTTCCAGACAGGTTGCTTTTTCTTGCTAAAAAATGCCACAGCTGTGAAGGGATTTTGTATCCATGACAAGGTGTTTAGCAGTAGTTGGTCCAGGTCAACTTTCTATCCAGGATTCACCCAGACACCAGGTCTTCCCTAATTGATGGAGACAAATCCTCCTTCTTCTATTGGTTCATGGTCCAGTTCTGGACCTGTGTGCTGCCTTGTGACACGCTACCAAAACCCTGGGAAGTCTGTCCACACTTCTTTACCTGGATTACTTTTGATAGATCCTGAGCACTGCAGTATGAGAACGCCTCACAAGAGCTGCTACTTTGGAGATATTTTGACCCTTTGGTTTAGTGAAAAACAAATACTAATTTTTTTAACTAAATTATTAAAACTACACCTTCTTATTTCAATGTTTCACTCACAGTAAACCTATAGTCACACAACTAAAACATCTACAAAAAAAAGAAGTAAATACTACTTGAGTTAAATTTACTACATGACTTATTTTAAACTGTACCAACTAAAACTATGTACAAATTAAAGGTAAATTAATTTTATTCAATAATTTGAGCCCTGAATCCTCAGAAACTGTTTAAAAACAACTTTAATTTCTGATCTTTACTGAAGCAGGAAGTGAGTTTAGAGAAGAAAAACAGTGAGTAGAGGGTACTGTGGAAACGAAGTGTAGTATTGAAAAATATTTGAAAGTACAAAAAGAAAAAAAAGTACCAAAATGCATGGAAATAGGAGAATCGACATGCAGAGCAGATATTTCCAGTTCCATGTAGATTTAAATCCTTAATTTACTCCTAGATTGGTCTACCAGATGTGTTGCACTTTCATTTGATCACACTTTCTCTAATTAGAGGCATTAAATAAGTAATTCTTTGGTTTGAATTTATTTTGAGCTTTCAGAAATAAAAAGAAAGAAAAGCAAATGACTGCAATTCAAGTTGATAGCCCTGGGTATCAGGGTACTATGTATCTTATAAAACTACAGTTTTATTAGTTAATACCCAAATGAACTGTGTGTTTATGCACTAATTGGTGTGAAAATAAACAAAACATTTATTCCAACCAAACAGCAAAAAACTAAAATACCTCAGACAAGACGGCAATCAAACGGAAAAAAAATGTTTGAAATGACTGATAATTATGTGAGAATTTCAGAAACACATAAAACATCTGGAAGAAAAGAAATTAAGAAATTAGAAATTGTAATAAAAGAAATGTAGACAATGTCTTTGAGACATGTTTGTATTTTTCTCTTATTTTTGTCCTGAATTTTTTTTTATTGGCGTTATTTTTGAAATCTTTAAAGTTATTATTTTCAGAAAAGATTTCTTGATAACATTTCTCTACATTATTACCTGTTTTTCCTCCCGCTGTTTTCTGCCTCAGTTCACAGCAGGACGCAGAGCATTTTCAGACATGAACCGGAGAACATGAATGTTTCGGTTGTTTATTTTCAAAGAATGTAAAGCAGGAGCATTCCTAGGAGGTTTGGCACACAAACAGGTAACAGAAGAGTGAAATAATCAGGAACTATAAAACTGATTGAGGAACAGATCATAAAGGGACGGTTTCTCTCTTCAACTTCAACCTCCGTCAAACCTTGAACTTAAGCATCACATTATGCTGCAAATAAAAGTAATAACAGAAGTTTTGTTTTTAGTTTTTTTCAATAATGGTTGGCTGTGGTTGGTTTGGACCAGTATGCATAAAATTTAGTCTTTCAAGTATGTAAGTAGAATGTTTCAGGTAATAAATCATGTATGCAAATGAATGCACACTTTTCATGTCCACTGACATTATAATTAGTTTGCATAAAGAACTGCCCGCCCATAAACTGATTCTAGAGAGAATGTCAGCTTCTATAAACCAGAAGGAATCTAAAATTGATTATTTGCTAAAGTAAACCGAAAAATAACAAATATTTTATGTGACTAAGTATCCCAGAGTGTAAGATTCATCAGCCTGTTCAGAGCAATAACTCATACACTCAGGATTCAAACACATGACAGAGTCAGGTGTGTCTGCAGACCTTTTCTCATTGTCCTGACTGCTTTCAGAGTCTAGGAATATTATGCAGTAAATACTGCCATTGCTTTTGGTAACTAGACTATGCTGTTCATTAAGAATAAGATAAGCCAATGAGACAAACAGTTACAATAGTTATAGGCTAATAAATGATGAAGTCACTAAGCATAAATCTGCTGCAGAAATGGAACATATCTGCTAAACATCTTTAAAATGTTCATCTTGCACAACCAAAGTCACTTTTGGAAAAGAAACTTCTACATCTTCATGCCTTGTCTGCATTTGGATCAAATGACAACCAACTTATTACTTTTTTCAAGCAAACAAAAGACAGAAAGACTCTGTTTTGTCGTATTAACATTCAAATGATATTTTGTGACATGGGGATTTTGGTGGTATTTCTTCTGCATAATCTTAAAATAAGTTTGACCATAGTTTCTGTAACAAGAGCATATTTATCTCAATTTTTTTCTTGTTCGTATCTGCAACAAGGACTACTAACGGTAATTTACCAAGAAGCCAGAATCTGGTGCTGTGCATCTCTTCTCTATTAGAGTTGAATGTTTTATTGTACACTGTTCCTCTTCAAGCTAATTTATCAGTTAATCCCTCAGGGCCTGAGCTGTTTTATTGAAGCGTGTTGCAGATACTCTAAAATTCTGATGTCTGCTTTTGTAGGAGCCATATCTGTTGTTTCAGCAGATACATCGTATTATAAATCATTATTGCATTCGTTTTTTTTGTGAGCAAAACGAGAAAGGGTTTTAATTCATAACAGTTTGTAAAATGCATAATATAACATGATTTGCTCTCTTTATAACTGCAACACTGGTCCTTGAAGGAAACACAAGCAGCTCCACCAGCAGAGAACCAGCAGGTGACATTAAACAGAAAACTCATGGCTGAACTGCCCTCATTCAGGTAGTGAAGCCACAATTTAAGCTAAATAAAACAATCTGCAGGAATGACTGCAGTCATTGTAGCATTAATAGTCATTTAGGTTCAAATCAGTTGTTCATTAACCTCCTTTGTTTTGCAGATGAGAATCTGTGTGTACAGCTGATAATTAACCACTGCTCAGTCAGAAACCCCTCCATAGTATTTTTTTAATTAATTAATAACCATGAACGACAACATTTAAGTACTGATAACAGAGGGTTTGTTTGGTTTTAAGGGAAGTTTGCAGGGTTACTCCTGGAAGCTGTTCTTTATGTTTTTCACTTATCATCTCCTCTGATGTCACTGTTAATGTCTTTCAGATAAAATGCCATTCACGCTTCCATGGAGGCGCTCTTCCAGATGGTATCAAGTGAACTTGATCAGCTGTCATTTGGTCTTAAAATCCAGCAGCAACAAATATGTACCATCATGTTAATATGAAGCCTTCGCAAGATTAAAGTTGAGATTTGAATAATGTCCAAATGAAAGACTAGATTGTCATATCCTGATGCGTATAACCTTGAAATTGGTTATTATTGTGATTTACTCCAGTGTATACTAGTGTGCATGCCTTATGCTGATAAACTTGTACCTCTTGTGTACTTTTTCCCTACTGAGGTTCTAAAACCAACATACTTTCACTGCATGTCATTACCTGAACACATCCACCTCAAACTCATCCTGATATGCAAAGAATGAAATGCTTTACAAGAATGAACTGCTTATTATGCAATTTAAACTAAATTAAATTAGCTTACTGCTCCCCCTGCTGGCGTTAAATGGTAGATCTACTGGAAAGGCTTCAACCAAGCGCCAGAAAATGTTTTTTTCTACTTTAAAAAAAATTACATATGAATAGCATAAAAAAAAAAATACAAACAGCTCAGTTTTTACTTATGGTTGTGCTTACATATTGTGTTATTTAACTATGCTTTAGTTTTACTTTACTACCTGCTAAAAAAAAAAAAAAAAAAAATTAGGAAACCATCAAGATACAGGTTTCAAACAATGCCATGCACAACATGTCAAGGGTATTTATTAAAAGATAAAATATGCAGTCATTGTCCTGAACACGCAACTATTAGAAAACGCTTCAACTTGTTAAAAAAAACGAAATGGACATACGAGGACAGTTCGGTTTGTAAATACATAAAAAAATTGCAGTTAAATGTTTGAAGCTTGGTTAAACTTCTCACCAATGTCTTGGCTTTAAGCTTTGCCCTCAGATATTAGAGGTTAAAGAAAAACATTTTTTTTTTTGCGGAGAAAAAAAAAAAAAAAAAAAAAACACTGTTTGGTCAGTGTTTCGTGATCACATCTGTCAATACGCATTTTCCAGTTTAACAAGCATTAAAACACTGTAAACATTCACAAAGAAAAAACAAAACTCTGTAGCAGACTGGTACAGTACGTGTTTGTTAATATTTTGATGAAAAATAAAAAAAAAAAAAAAAAAACTTTCAAAACCAGTATCTGTGCAGTTCAAAAAATATTACAGTAATTGAAAAGGACAAAGGGTCACATTTAGCTGCTGTTACCAAATTAACTGTCCAAAACCGACCGTCTTTTTAAAAAACAGATTAGGAAATATTGTAACTTTAAGAAAATAAAACCACAAAACAAGTTGTTTTTTTTTTATACAAAAGACATTTTTTTAAACAATTTCAGTATAAAACATCACATATTTCCAAGCCAATCAAACAAATTCACTGTCATTTCAATGATCATAAGCTCTCCAGTCAAATAGTCTACAATGACATAAAAAAGGGTTTACTGCTGTTAAGGGATTTTCTGTACTTTTACCTATTTATGGGAGAAATATACCAACACAAAGTCTAACAATCACTCTTCGTTTGCTATAATATTAATAGAAAAGAACAAAATGTGAACTCCTGGTCCAAACAAAGCCCAAGCCCCCAAATTTCTGGTCAACGTGGCATCTACGCAGTCTTCTGCTGGCCCTTCTTCCCAATAAGGGATTTGTGGATGTGGGGGATGACGCCTAAAAACAAACAAATCACACTCAAATAAGACCCAAGTCATGTGACATGACAGCAGAGATGCTAAACTAAGTATAAACATGCATGTTGAAAATTGCTTGCATAAAAAGTCCTTACCTCCACCAGCAATTGTTGCTTTGATAAGAGAATCCAACTCCTCATCACCACGGATTGCCAGCTGCAAGTGACGGGGAGTGATACGCTTCACCTTCAAGTCTTTGGAAGCGTTTCCTGCCAACTCTAGAACCTAATCGGATAATGAGCGGGTTAAGAAAAAGAAGATGGAAACAAAAACAAAGCAAAAACATGCCCACCGAAGGAAGGACTTACTTCAGCAGTGAGGTACTCGAGGATGGCAGCACTGTAAACAGCTGCTGTGGCTCCAACGCGCCCGTGGCTGGTTGTGCGAGTCTTCAAGTGTCTGTGGATACGACCCACTGGGAACTGTCAGGAAACAGATAGAAGACAGTGGTTTGAATAAACCAGAGCAACTAAATCTTTTGGTTCATGCAGGGTCGTTTAACACCTGCAGCAAATACCACAAACTGCCAAATTGGAGTGAATATTTACCTGTAACCCAGCCCTCTGGGAGCGCGACACCGCCTTTGCCTTGGCTTTCCCACTGTCTTTTCCTGCCTTACCACCAGCCTGCATTAAAAAAAAAGTTAGCAAACAATTAACAAGGAACCAAAGGTGGTTGTTTGCATAAAAAAAGTTGAAATAAAAGTTAAAATAAAGTTACATATGTAGCTATTTACTTTTTTAAAAATACTGATGCTTTAATGGGAAATTCCTATAAATAAGTAGACATCAATAAGCTGTTGGGCCTTCAACATCAAAGGTGTACATTTCAATTATAACCTGAGAATTAGATAAAGAGCGATTTCACAGCTTTAACAAAATCTGGATTATCCTTAAACCAGTTAAGAATGCATAAACTTGATCTACAGTAATCTACACCGAGGAAAGACATTTTTCAATACACTTTTTTAAACCCTAATTCATTGTTTTCTTACAACAATTAAATGTAGACCTAGTTATCTGTAGCGCTTCCCACCTCATTAAAGACAGTTTGTGATTTGTAAACGAGCTACTATGCTACCTGAACCAAATTTTTTTTTAACAACAATTATGCCCGGAATTATCAAATCTGGACTGTATTTCTGCAGGCTGATTTGGCCATCCTTAAAAGTAATAATACACGAGCTCACCAAAAGAGAAGCATTGTTTATTATTGTCTAAACTTAGATTTAGATACGAAGCTCAATACTAACATAATATATCTTGATGATCTGTTGGATCAAAATGGTGTATTCCAGGTGTGATCATCCTATACATTTTCAGTCCAAGGTAAGAGAGACTAGTTTAAAATTAAGATGAAATAGCCCTCTGCTTTAGCTCTGATTCGGAAGCGAACTTCGATACCGTACGTTACCGTCGGTTAAACAGTTTAGCTTTCCCGCCAATCCTAAATTAAACAAACCAAAAAGGGGAGTAACCCAAGTCAACCTAAACTGCAAAAGTTCAACTGATCTATACATTAAAAGCTTAGGAAAATCAACATACATACACAAACCAACACGTTCTAAAATATACACATTAGCTGTCAGCGGGCTGACGCTAAAGTCCCCGCGTCAAACAAAACAGACTGGAGACTACGAGCGGTCAAGTTTTCATTCACAAACAGCAAAAAAGTTCCCATTCATTCTCCCCCGAATACCCGATTTCCGTTAAGATAGTCATTTAAATCACAACTTCTTCTACACAACAAACCAACCGCGAACAGAGCACACAAAACACGTTAACTTAGCCAGCTGAAGAACCTTGTGTATTTGGGTATAAGCTACAAACTGTAGAAAGAACACTTATGTATCCAAGCGTAGATTCATGGTGAAACAATATGAGAGTTATAAAGAAAATAGAGCACATCATAGGGAAAAAAACAATGCAACCCTCAGCTGACTTTAAGATTGGACATTCGTCAAGAAAACGCTCAGTGAGCATGCTAACTCGCTAGCTGACAGTCCTTTAGCGAAGCTTTCAAATCACTTACGCTCCAGACAAAATTTCCCAGCTGTAATTCAAAACGGCACTTTCAACCCGCCGCGTGTTTATTACACTAAAAACGCTCGAACGCCCCGGGCACGCATTCAGCATTAATCGGAGTTTACGTACCATTTTTTTCGTCTGTAAATTTGACTGAAGAACTGAGAGTAGGAAACAATTTCAGCTCCCGAAAGCAAAGAAACAATAAACCCTTTCGCAAATCTTTTGCTTGCGACCCCTCGCGGGAGACTGGCCAACCAATCAGACAGCCCGTTATTACTTCGAATCTTCCGTTTAACCAATCATAGAACGACGTGCAGAAAACACACCCATCCCCCACTCAAGGATCTCTCTTGCTCTGTCTTTGCGCACGAAACCAACAAGTAGGCGGGACTCTGTTTGTGTGGAGTGTCCTTCTAGTCACATTCATCCCAAAAATGTACGATACTGTCATATAGTTCAGATAAAATGTGAAATACGGTAGAACTGTATTTACAGCGTAATTCTGCTCAAATATTATGGTGAGAACGTTTCGAGTAAATTTCTCTGCCACCAGTAATATCACCCATACATAAGTTATTTTATGTCATCTAATTAAGGTATAGAATGCAACGTGATAATAACCTAAATAAATATATGTGTGCATATATTACAAACGTTCTGCAACGCTTCCGCCATATTGTGAGGGACATTTTGTTAAAGCGCATCCAAAAAAATAAAAATCAGTTGTCAGTGTTTTAGATAGAGGGGGTGGTTTAAAAATGTAAATTTATGGGTAGGTTTACTGTACCGTTCCTTTTTACTTTTACATTGGTAAAACCATTATCACTCATCTTTTTAGAAAAAAAGTTTTGCTACTTGAACCATCCTGAGTAACTTCCCTGAATGAAAAAGAGGATTTAAAAATAATGCACACATTTAAAGTGTCAGTATAGGTTGTTACACTGTGAATTAAAAAATGATATTTTAAAAAGATTATGGCTTATTTTTTTTTTTACATTGTGCATCAGCTATACGTTTCTATAGTTCTCTATTTTAGTATTTAAAACGTCTATGTTTTTCAGAACATATACGGTATTAAATCAGATTTTATGAATATTTATTCAGAATAGCCTATTTCTATTTATATTATTTATAAAATATATTTATTTAATAAATGCTTCCTTCTCGGATACATTTCAAACATAAAAGTGCTCAGTTTAAAACTACTAGGACCTCTGACATAAGACGGATTTCACGAAACTAGATTGGGGAAATAATTATATATATATATATAGCCCTGACATGTTTGAAGGAGTTTCAGACCCATGTTATGATTGTCAGAAAAAGAAAAATCGGAAAATGAAGGGTTGAGGTATTTTAACAACAAAAATGTAATAAAGTGTTTTTTAGGGGGTGCGCAATTTTATTTTTAGTTGGTGAAAACAGCTATTACGATAAATATTATTATTGTGTTTTAAATTATCTTTAAAAGTAACAATATTAACATTTCGGGGGGCTTTTTTCGTTCGGAATATTTCACTCCCAACAAGAAAATGCCAGTCCCAACATGGCGGGCGCGCTGACGTACCGTTATCATGGGGCAACGAATTGTCGGGGATAGCTCTTCTGATTCGTAAATACAATTCAGATCCAACTCAACGTCATTTGGAAGATAGGACTTTGGTTGATTGGCAAAGAAAATAACGAATGAAAACGCAGAATGTTTTCCACTGGCAACCAAAACAGCCTATCATAGCCAAGGTAGAAGTGTCCAGCATCCTCCGCTATCTCGACTGGGCTGTCAGAGGAGGAAGAAGGGGGAGGGTTTGGGGGTCAGACATACGCAGAGAAACGGGCTGCTGGTGGCGAAGATGGCGGATGGGGATAGTGGCAGTGAGCGCGGTGGCAGCAGCGGTGGCGGAGGGGGAGGAAGTGGTGGATTTCAGCATTACCAGCGGGAGCCAGAGACCCAGGAACTGGCTTCGAAACGACTGGACATTCAGAACAAACGCTTTTACCTTGACGTGAAACAGAATGCCAAAGGCCGGTTCATCAAAATCGCAGAGGTCGGCGCCGGGGGCTCTAAAAGTCGTTTGACCCTTTCCATGTCAGTTGCAGCTGAGTTCCGTGACTATCTGGGGGATTTTATAGAGCACTACGCCCAACTCGGGCCTAGCACCCCGGAGCAGATTGCTCAGTCGTCCGGTGGTGATGACAGCGGGCCTAGACGGGCCTTGAAGAGCGAGTTTCTGGTGCGTGAGAACCGAAAATACTACCTCGACCTTAAGGAGAACCAACGGGGTCGGTTTCTCCGGATTCGACAGACCGTCAACCGAGGCCCCGGCTTTGGAGTGGGAGGCATCCCCGGAGCAGGCATGCAATCCGGTCAAACCATTGCTCTCCCCGCTCAAGGGTTAATAGAGTTCCGCGATGCTTTGGCTAAGCTGATAGACGACTACGGGGGAGACGACGATGAGCTGGCCGGTGGTGGAGGAGCCGGGGGCTACACCGAACTTCCGGAGGGCACGTCGATCATGGTGGACTCCAAACGCTTCTTCTTTGACGTCGGGTCCAACAAGTACGGGGTCTTCTTACGGGTGAGCGAGGTGAAGCCCAGCTACAGGAACTCTATAACTATCCCCTTCAAGGCGTGGAGCAAGTTCGGGGGAGCGTTTAGCCGCTACGCCGAGGAGATGAAGGAGATCCAGGATCGGCACCGGGACAAGATGTACGAGCGTAGAACCGGAGAGGAATCGGAGGGGGACGACGTGGACGACGATTGACCCAGAGGAAGAGGTGTTTTTGTTTGTTTTTGGTGGTTTAAGTTGACAAAATGATGCAAAGCCTGGAGATACAACAGAGAGGAACGACTATTTTGTGCATGACGAATCGAACTGTAAAACGCTAAAACAGAGTAAAAATAAAAACAAGTATATTTGACTGAGAAATTGTCTATGTAAGAGAAACATTTTCTAAAGTTTAGATGGATGTTATAGCTGAGTGCAGACTGCAGTAGTCAGCCTCTATGAGATTCCCCGTTGATAAACTATACTCTATTTAATATATATCTATATATTGATTGTCTGATTGATAACCTCACATGTAGCCCAGCGAGTTAAGTTTGATAGACAGCAGTTGGTTACCTGAACTTCTCCTGCCTGATATCCAATGGTGAGAGCTCACTCAGTGCTGACCTGTAGTCTGTATGGATGATGAAGAGTAAAATGTGACATACTCCAACCAGCAGGTGCAGAGCGGCTGTACTGGCATTGCTCACCATGGCTGTTTGAGATGTTTTTTTTTGTTGTTTTTTTTTTAAAGTGATCAGTACCAAACTGCTTCTCCAGACAGAGCCACAGTGTCAACTTAAGGGGTGGGGGTGTAAAATCCTTGGCATGGCAGGACGCCCTCGCCTGGCCCAGCTTGGAGAGGCTGCAAGGTTACCTGTTGCAAGCACATGACCCCTTACGGGTCCAGAGAACCACTCTCCCACCTGGTTCTTCACACTTTAGAACCTGACCCACCTACCACGCCCCCCCTTTCAAAAAAAAAAAAAACTAAAACGCCAGGTGCTGACCTTTCTCGCTCCCGTGAGGTGAGGCCTCTGCTCAAACATGGCTTGCTGTGTCTCAGGGCTGAAATAGAGAAAAACAATCCCACCTTTTCTTTTTTTCTTCCTTTTATTTTTTTTGGGGGGGGGGTTCAGCATTCCCTGTGCCTGTGCATCATCCTGTTCCGATGTTGCTGCAGCCGAGTCGTCCGTGGCAACTGATGACGTCTCCTGTGATACAGGGCCACGTTTGACCCCTGTGGCCTTCTCATGGAAGGGGAGGCAGCGAGCTCACGCCTCCGGCAGTGGTCACTTTTTTTTTTTTTTTTTTTTTGTCCAAGCTACAGCCTAATATTGCTGGGCTTGAGCTCTTATTATCTCAAGGATTAACCTTGTTGATTTAGGGTGCATCATTTGGATCCTTGAACCTTGAACTCAGACCATTTATGACTGAAGGACCTTTCAGTCTGATTGTAAAAGAATAAATTAGGTGCTTTTAAAAAAGAAACCCCATTCTGGGGTGTTGTATCTCAAAAGATATATAATTATTGAAAGATATTTACTTACTAAAAAAAGTATAGATAGTTATTTTTAAAGAGATATATTCAAATATGTCTTAGAAATATGAGATTTATTAGATAATGCTGCCTAAAGTGGCTTATTTAAAACACTAAACTTGGATGCAATTGTCCAGGGATATATTTCATACCTGCTTTTTTTTTCCTAATATATCTATTATTCCTTAGAGGAAATTTTAAAAGGAAAACAACAGATTGGCTACGCCGTAAGTTATAGCAATTTCTAGAGACGGCTTCTTTGAAGTCGTGTGTCGGGCGAACACTCAGCACTCCAGTTCACTTTACAGAGCTTCGATGTGTTCCCTCTTTTCAGTCCGCAGCTTTTTTGCAGCATTTCCTCATGAATCGGCTTTCTATCAATTGCCATACTACCCAAACGTAAACACCTGCAACCATCAGCGTTACATCTTTAGTGCTCCTCTTACAGATATGTTTTAGGTTTTTTTTTGCATGCCTGCTCTCTGATGCAGAGCCGCCTTGTGTTCTCTTTCTTTTTTTTTTTTTTTTTTTTTTTTTTTTTTTTTTTTTTTTTTGCATTTTCAGATTGCTCTATTATGGTATTTATCCTTTTTTTTTTTATAGAGCGGTTGCAAGTTTTATTTCTGTACTGCAATAGAAAACAAGTTTACTTTCAAGCCTAATAAGGATTTATAAAGGCCACAATGTTCCCGTGTTTTTGGGAAACCTCACTCTCATTGTCCCACTTCCTTTTGGTGTGTAAATGTCTCGTTGAATCTTACTTTTACCCACTCCAACGCAGCAGAGAAATGCCATATTTAAAAAAAAAAAAAAACACATGGGAGCAATAGATTTTCTTTCCTTTTCTATTGATATAAATATACTATATATAAGATGACACATGCGATTTGAACTACATCCTTCTTCTTGTACTGTGTTACGTGAAATGGCAGCTGTTTCAGTCGTGTGTTCTGCTGTAATATTCTACCAAGATCCTTTCAACGAGAAATAATAAAAAAAAAGGTTTTTGCTCAGGAGAGTTGTGTTTTTCTTTCTTCCCTTTCTAGAAGACTGCAGTGGTTCTGTTTGTTTGTATGAGGACTCAAATGTTTTCTGCTGTTTTTAAAGCTATTAGTAAGCATTTCATTTTACAGATTTATACAGTTTGGACCTTACCGCTCTAAAGAGATCATACTTTAACATAAGGACAAGAAGATGGAGCTTATTTAAGATGACAGATTTTCTATTAGTTTTGTGGTAAATGAATTTAAAAAATGAGGTGCCGGTTGGGAGGCATTACAACCTCAAAGATCTGTAGCTCATTGGTCACAAGAAATTAAAACATCTAAAGGAACACAGAACAAGCTGGATTGAACACCTTTCCTTGGATTATTGGGGGAAAAAAATTGCTCAGATAAGATAAAATTTAATATGACACATTTTATATCATCATACGAAAAAACAAGCTTCCTGGGTAAAAAAGTTTCTATTCATAAATAATTAACGGTTTGACATCCTGTACATTTCTTTACTGGCAGGTGGAGACGACCTGTAATTTTAGCCAGTGCTTATATCAGCAAAAGTTATATAAAATATTAAAGCCAGGAGTGTTTTCATATATAATACATGCGGTATGCACTTCTAGTTCTGCTGCTTGGAAAAGCTTCTAATGAGCAAATAAATACTGCAGCCTTGTAGTGCTTTATTTTAGATTCTTTCTGAGTTTTACTTTAATAGTCCCACACTGGACAGTGATTTAAGGATGACCCAGCTCTATCTTCCCCTTAGATCTAGTGACATCGAGCAGTGTTCTTTGATGGGAATATAGGCTGATAAAAAAAATGGCCACATTTAAAGTAAAGATCACACATTTAATCAAAAAGTACATTTTGTTTTATTTATCATGCTTCACATTGTAAAGAGAAACTTGAAGCCATTTTTTTTATCTGTCAGAGTTTATTGTTACGTTTAAACCATACAGCCATGCAAGCATGTTCCACTTTAAAACCTTGATGCTGTCTCGTGTTTCTCTGTGGTTTATTTCTAATGCAAAACATTTCACTCACCCCTGCATTCTGTATGATTTGACTGGTGTCACATCATTATGTGCTTGCAGGCAACATCATGAGTTTGCTGGGTAAACTCTATCTCAGCACCACTCTTTCAGCTCTTGAATCGTACCTTTTACATGAATATAAGTGGGTGCCTTTGAATGCTGCTGTTTTCAAACGTTTTTAATAAAAAAGAACCGTGGTCTTGGAATAATCTTTAAACGTTTCATAAATGAATGCAATTCAGTATATTTATTTAGTTCTGAATCGGTGCACCTGTCATCACAAGTTTTCTAAGGAAAACCAGCTGCAGTGCATCCAGTCATTGACTCTGCAGGGTTTGCTCCTCCTCAATGAACATGTAGAGACGATAGATTTTTGCTTGCATTGTGTCGTTTCACTCTGCAGCAATCCCTCATTCTGATCATGCATGTAGCAATGATGGAGAGGAAAAACTACAGAAAGAAACCTCCAACAGAATCAGAACCAGACTCAGTGAGAGCAGCCTTCTGCTCAGGCAGACTGGGGGTTTAATAAATGACAAAACTTCATATCCAATAACATCCGAAAGATTTCATAAAAGTATTTCTACTAATACAATTATATCCAATATTTAATTCATGATTTTATCCATTTTGGTGATGATGACAGACAGATTTATTTGAATTGCATAATGAATATATTCCAAATTATCCTGCATATATTCTAAAGGTAAATAAATATAAAACAATCCAATAAGAGACATATGTTCATGAGTTGAAAGTTTGTAAACTTTTGATACCTACTGTGTTTTACGTAATGGGACATTATGGCGTCATGTGGTTATAGCAAAAAGAGCCATGATTTCTCCTGAAAAGGGCTGATGACTTTACAGTAAGGCTTCAGATGATTTTGCTGAAAAGGAGAAAGGCTGACATTGTTTTTATTGAGGGGGTTTCATGAGCATGACAAACAGATTGACACTTACTGGAAGGAAACAGCTTAGTGATTCTAGATGTGAGGAAGTCAAAACCAGCCAAATATTTCCCAATCTTTACAAAGATTTTGGAGAAATATGAATGATCTGAGTTCTGGCCAACCCTGTAAAACTTTGATTTCCAGAAAGTGACACTTGGAGCAGGGCTTTGTGAGAGGTTACCTCACAGTCCACTTAAAACAATGGCCTTCAAGGACGTTCATGTGGGGGGGATCCACTTCCCAAATCATGCTACATCCCAATGTACATGTTTTCATACTTTGCTTCAGGGATTATTTTTCAGATGCTTGAAGGGATCCACTTATTCTCTTAATCTGCGTTTTAAGCTTCATGCATGTTGGTATTGTGTTTATTTTTTGTGTCTGTGTTCTATGTATGTACATTCTGAGCTAAGTGTTTTCACAAAATGTTATAAAAGAATAATGAAAATATTCTCAATTTGTCCAATCTCAGATTTTAATGGACAAAAATACCCCCCCACCCCGGTTGTTGTCAATATTTTACACTTTTTTTCTTCACTAGATATGAGGTAAATCCAGACTTTAAAGCATGAATGGTCATGTTGTGAAGGAATGTAAGGACTTGTTTTTAACATGTGTAGGATCTTTTTGAGCCTGATGTTGTCTCATGATGATGATACCAAACACTCCTCCATAAACTCCTCCTCCTCACTTTGACCTTGTGATTCAACACGCTCCTTCACCTTAACAAACACATACAGCTCCTTTCTCATGACAAGCACCACCCCCTCCTTCCCTCCAGCTGCACACATACTCAATGACCTCTGTGAGCGGCCAGTGATGAGTAGTGCATGCATAGAGGCGAAATGAAGAGGGATAGAGCACTAATGTGTTTGAGTCATAGAGGGAACAGCTCAAGGGCACGTGACACCACACTGAGCCCGGTGCCTGTGGAAGAGAGGATTACTGCACATGGCCTGGTGTCCCGATGGCCTGCTCCAGAAATACAAGCCCAGCTTAGCTGGCGATCCATCACTGAGGGCAGGTGAGGAGAGAGAGGCTGTGGGTTTGATGTCTTTTAACCCCAACACAGCTTCATGTTCCATCCGCATACAAGCTGCCAGTCATACTTAAGGCTGCAAGTTTGTTCTAATAAACTAGAAGGTTTAAGTGTTTACAAACAGTCTCTGCCTAACTTAAGTCCATTCTTTGGACAGTACCTTATTAAAGTATCAATTCTTTATGAAATTTCTTGTGAATTTTCCGCCAAATAGCATTTTATTAGGATATTTTTCACTGTAGTGCTTTTAAAAAAGGAACTGTTTTCTCTAACATTTTATACATAATAATTTGAAAAATAAAAAGTGTATTTGTATTCAGTTCCCTGAGATATTTTTGTTGAAATTTCACTTGTAAATGTTTAAATGTAAGTAAAAGAGACGTTAAAACTGGATTGGATGGAGACACCTATAAACATAAATCTTCACATGTGTCTATAAATTTTAATCAAAATGTAGGTCTTGACTTTGACTAGGCCATTATAAAATGAGTTTGATTTTAGCCATTCCACCTCAGATGTGGCTAAATGTTTAAGGTCTTGGTCCTTCTACTGGGAGGAAAACGTTTCCTCCAGTCTCAAGTGTTTAAAAACTTTAAAAGGAGCCTTTTCTGCCCCCCCAGATATCTTTCTACCATTTCTGTCCAGCTTCTTTTTAACCTACCTAAGAATTACATTCCCACAGCTTGTTATTGCTACCATCAAGTCTCACCATATCCATGTTGTGTTCAGTGTGTGGGTTAGCTTTTAGCAGCATAAGACATGTTGCACGTATGTCATAAGATATACATGTACATAAGTTTGTCTCTGCTAAATTTCCTCTGTAAAAGCACTTTGTGGAGTGTTAGGGATCAACTTTCAACCTGTCTGTTGTGCTCCTCAATCTTCATCATTTTGTTAGTTCACTAACGCTCGCTGTCAAACCTCGGAGACCTTCACCAAAGAGTTGGATTTATATAGAGATTAAATTACACAACTACACACATCTAAGTGAAATTGGTTGCACCAGATTTTAATTGAAGACTGAGTAAAAATGCTCAGCTTTATGAGCTATTATTTAAAAAACACAATTATCTATCTTAATTATAAACTCTGTGTTTTTGTATGAAATAAAACAATAAAAAAATCAAATATAAAATAACATGAAAAAGATTTAGGGTTATGAATATTTTTTATAGCTCCACATCTCTAATGTTACTGCAAAGTCTACCTGTTTGCTTTTTATGAACATCACACAGAAGCAGAGTGTTTTACATTAGATGTAGGTCATCCAATTGAAGACCTGAGAACCACCTTGGAAGTCTAAAGGTTTTATTGTTGTCTCCTTCAGCTCTGACGTCTGATTTTTAGTTTTTAATCTAAATTTGGTCAAATTTATTTTAATGGGGCCTGAAGTTGGAATACATCTTGAAAAAAAATGTTTTTCTCAGTCTAGCCTCAAAAGCCCCACATGGGTTCCTTTGTCTCAAAGCAGGTTTTGACAATTCAGGTATGGTACAACTAAGTAATATTAGAGAAACTCTTGATTTAACATATATACTCATATTAGGAATATATTTTCATTACTCCTCCTTTTGTTAAAGAAACAGGTTTTGAAATTACAATACTACAAAAGTTTTAATACACTCAATTCTATTCCATTATCACAGTATTGCGAACACAACTAATTGTTATAAAATCATCACTAGATGAGATTCATACTCTTTGCCACAATCTTATTGGGTTGTGGCGACATGTTTGCATTGCATATCAAATGATTTCTTGGCTGCCTTGTGACTGGAAGAAGTTGTTGATGATTACACTAAAAAGACGATGAGAAAGACTGTAACATGATTTAACAAGAATACAGACAGTGATGCTGTTTGTTCTGCTTTCCACGTTCAATGTATGCCTAACAGAGATCTTTACCCATATCAAGCATCAAAAAGTTGAAAGGAAAAGTAAAACAAACAAAAAAAGAAATTTAGTTTAGTTACAAAAAGAGGTTTTTGATTTTTTTTAACTTGATTTTTTTTCTAAAAACACAGAGAAAGGCAAAAAAAATAATAATAATAATATTCCTAGCAGATTCTGATTTAAATTTATTCTAATAAAACTAACAAGCTTGTTTTTCACAATAAATGAAACAAGGAAATGTTTCAGAAAAAACACCAATTCAAAAAAGGTTGTTTCTATTCACATCTTACAGAAAAATGCATTTAAAAAATCTTATAGCCTTCCCAGGATTCAATGTACCGATTTACACTGCAAAAATCAAACCTTTTTTTATTTTGACCAGCTTCTTCTTATTTCCGATGCTTTTATCATAGTTGTTAAGGTTAAGGTTCAAAGGCTTTCTTACCATCACCCTAATATTAAGCAATAGATAGATCTTGCATATTAAGGCAATAAAAATCCACCTGCAGCTCCTTTAGAAGAATCACTAAAGAGACTGAGGAAGGTCACAAGGGAAATGGGTCAAAGGCAGCGTAGCTGATGATGGGAGAGCTGAGAAAGCACAGCGGAAGATGAAGTGTGTGCTAGCTGACTGCATACGTCTAATTTGGACCTTCGGGGCCGGGGATACCACGCTCACAGAGCAAATATCCTATAATAGTGAATGAGCTATTTATAACTTGTGTTGCCATGTGTGTTCAGCATCCACCGCTGCACTCTCAGGCAAACCGTGCAACTTCAACATTCATCCTAATCCTACACATGAATGGAGGAAATGATCGGTTCAGCCTTACAGCAGTGAATGCAGCAAAGCTGTACAGAGAAGAAGCATCCTAATTTATTCATTAACAACTCACATATAGAAAAGTCACTTTAAGTAAACAAGAAAACATAATTTATCATTGCCATGTAGGACCTAGTTTTTCCTTCAAACGACATCAATTCTTCATGTAAATTCAAAAAAGCCAGGCAGGCAGGATGGAACTAATTCTCTGAACCAGAGGCTATGGTTCTCGACTCAAAAAAGGTAAACAGTTCCCCAACAGGCTGCTAGAGCTCAGTATCTTGCAGTCCTTCTGATAGTAAGTTAAGAGAGGAGATGAAGAGATGGATCGGACTGTAATAAGGCTTTTTAAAGAAAGAGCTGAGCCAGAAGGTAAAGCATCTAATCAAGGTTAACAAACATGATTATGAGGTATAGAACAAAATCCTGGATAAACTAAATTTCTAAATATTTTACTAACCTGTAATATTTCTCCCAATAAAAATGTTGTGTTAGATTAAGAACTACAAACAACCAATATCATTTCAGATGAACAGTTATCCTAATTTTAAATCACCTCACTGCCCAGTAGAAACTGGATAAAAACAGTTGCAACTTTTATGAGGGTATATAGAAGGTAGCTGTAGTAGCACAGAAGAGCCACATGGCAGCAGCAAAGAGCAATTTACTGCCACCATTCAGTAGTCACCTTTATCCATTCAGCTTTTCTAAAATAAGATCAGAAATATTTATAAATCAGGAGTGAAACAGGAAAGGAGCTAAAATCTATGTTTGACAAAACTGACTTCTACGTAGAGATGCATATGTGACAGGAAAGAGTTGAAGTAGTGAAGAGGTAAAAGCCACCATCTAACATTTAATTCATGACTGGTTGGTCATCTGAGACCAACTAGTCAACAAGTGTTTCAAATGTTCATTATGTCTGGATGGATTAGTGACAGCAGTACCAATACACAGTTAGGAATGATTTCATTTGATTTATTTCTGTTTATTTATAAAAACCACAACCAAAGTAATATCCAAATACTATACAGCGACAATTCAATTATATCACAGAAACAGATCAATGATGATGAGTGATGAGTTGATGATGAGTTTTTTTATTGATCTCACAGCGGAGAAATTCACACGTCACATACTGGCAAAGTAGATAAGAGGGTGC
>JAUZNJ010110356.1:0-20165 GCA_034780135.1 Jordanella pulchra | reverse complement strand
GAACCAGAACCAGAACCCAAAACCTGTTCTGTCTCAAGTTTGTGTTTATTAACAATAAACTTCTTAACTTTTTCCCAGTCTCCGTGTGGTGTTCTGCATTTGGGTTAGCGCTCCCTTAACCCAACATGACAGTATCATGACATTAACACAGTGGAGATTTGAAACGGGTCACAGGTGTGACGGCAGGCTGGCATGTCTCTTTACATTAGCCCTGAAACGGCCTGTAGAACTGATGGTCTATAGATTTATTTTTTATTTTTTTGCTACAAAAACCCCCAACAGGTACTATTTCTACTAAGATTGATTTAAGAACAACAACAAAAAGATGAAATCCAGTGTTAATAGTATACAGCAGAAGGAAGTAGGCGCAGGGTTGGTGTATGTTTGTGAAACAGGTTAGAATTAAAATGCATTACAGCCTCAGTTGTAATTAGAACATGATGAGATTATTTTATGGCCTAAAATAAATCTGCACAAGCAAAGCAGCCGGCTCTTGATTTATTGAGAAAGTGAACTGCTGGTCACTTTTTTTTCATTTCACTCTTCTTCCACAGCACACAGTGTTAAAGTTAAATAAAGAAGAACCACCTAAAGTATATATTTTTTTGTATCAAATTTAATTTAATAAAAAAAAGTCAGTTTAAAATATTTACATGTTAATAAAGCTGCACAATATCTATTTTCAAAAAATGTACAAAAGATGATCCTGCTTCAAATTCTATGACCTAATGTCCAGATCAATTAAGGTGATTCAGTCGGGGTGTTGTTTTATTTTCCCACAATAGATTTGATATTTATAAGTAGCTACAAATGTAACTGTTCCACAGTTGCTTCTAAGTCAAAACAACACTAGATAAACATGTTTAACTTTTTTTCTTAAATCCAAACTATTCCAGAATTAATATTTTGTATTTTTTGCAAGCACTATCTTATTAAAACGCAGACTTTTAAAATACTTCAAAATCACTGAAAGAAATTAGGTTCTCAACTTATTGATCAACAGGGCCAAGAAGGAAATTCAAATTTATTTTGAATTGATTTCCCATAATTGTTCTACTTTGAACCTGTGTCAAGAATCTAATGAGTTTCAGTCAGCAACATTTAAAGCAAATGCACTCTTTAAGTTTGTCAGTATCTTTCCAAACAATTATCCATAGAAGCTCCTTTTGCAAAAATCCTATAATAGACTGTTCAAATGTAAAACCTAAGTCCTCCATTGTAATTTCTAATTTGCTGCACTCGTTTTAAATTAATGCTGAATTGTGTTTGATTTATTGTGCTTTTGCCAGATCTAATGGAGACTGCGTAGCCGTCTGGTCCAAAGACCATAAAAAAACAGCCTGAACTATCTCCTCAGATAAATATGTAACTGATACTGCTTCAATATTCTGCTGGGTTTAAGAAATATTTTTTAAGGTCATCGTGGATTATATTACCTGTCACACACCCCATTGTTTCATTATTACCCAACAAGAGCACTCGACCTGTATGGGAAAAGGTTTGGCAGTGTGCTTCACTGATTCTCTTCATATGCTTGGAAGCTCTTCATAAATAATAGCTGGTAATTATATCATTTGGCTGTTTATAGCATGTCCTCCTCGCGGGTCATTTCACAGATAAAATCACTGGTTCCAGATGATGTCGATTATCACCTCCATTCAGAGAATAAGAGCTTCCTGTTGCTCCTTTTTCCAAGGAAAAGAGACACAATCAGATCAGTACATCTGCAAACACTTGTTTCTGTAAATCTTAATAAACGTCAACGGCAGGTTTTATACATTTATTTAGTTAATGTAGTTTAAGTTTTTATTTTTCAAATGAGATTTATTTCAGGAGGCCTGAACTTGTCCTGGATCCAACTTAGAAAGTTTGGATAAACATGGAACACATGCCGCCTCTACAAAGAGATACCTTAAGAGCTTCTAACATTAGACATGCTCAGTTTGCACTGATAAGGAATTTAAGTCTCTTTAATTTTAGTCTCTAAATTTCTGGAAAATCCTCATAAGACTTTGCATCTATAGCTGTAGTGAAAGATGGTTCTACAAACTCTTAACTAAGGGCACTGAATACAAAAGCACTTGGAGATTTTAAATGTTAAAATAAAACAGAACAACATATAAGACTGACTTTCCACTCTGTTATACTCTACTTTGAGTTCATCTACCAAATAAAAACATACCTTACGGTCTGTGGTTGTAACATGACAAAATGTGACAAAGAATATGAATACCAGAGAAAAGCATTGTCCATTATAGGATTTTGTTTCCCAGGTTATTTCAATTCTCTCTAAAGTTTTAGAAACAAATTGACATTAAATAAAACACAAGTCTGGTTGAATTAAAGGGCACTATGCAGAAAATGGCCATTCCAGTTTATACACAGTCCAGTGGTGAATAATGTACATAATATTGCTTTTATTTATTTTTTTCAAACAAAGAAATCCCAATTTAATAGTTCAATCAGGTTCCGTTCCATTGTAATGTAAAGTCACCACACTGCTGAACAGATGCAGAAATGGCGGGTCATTGTTTGGGAGGCAGTTGCACAAACAGAGAGCCTTCATAAGCAGGAATTATTAAAAGGAAACTGGACCTCTAAACCAGGGATGCTCTGGGAACGACTGCTTGAGACAGATAAAGCTAGAAACAAGCTGTTTGCCCCAAATCACCAAACGTCTGCCTGGTGAAAAGCTTTTCAACACCTGTAAAAATAGCAACAGTATCTTCTTGGCTTTTACTTAATACTAGAAACATGCATGCCTGTACTAATGACTCAAGGGGCAGCAATACAAGCAAGGGAGGAATATACTATTTGCATACTTATTTTTAGAGGAAAAAAACATCAAAGGTTGGCAAAATGACTTAAATTTTATGTTATGAATACAAATTTGATGTGTGCAAATTGTACTTACTATTCCTCCGATGGGCCTCATTAATAACTTGAAGATTTGCTTTTTAAGGTTGTGTAACCTTATTCAATCTCCTTGTATGGTATGGTTCATGTTTTATGACACTGGCAGCCTCAGAAATGGGAAAAAAAATCATAAGTGATACTGAACCGGTTACATACTGGCTAATGCACCGAGTATATGTCTATATGTCAAGCCTATTCAACTGTTCTTTCAAACCACTATGCTAAAATGAATCAAACCACTTAGCAAGTAATCATTATACACACAAAAAAGAATCTGATAACCTACAGACACTCCAAGAGGAAAGGAACGTTTTTGCTCACTAACAAGGCTAATACCAAGATCCTTGGCCAAATGCTCTGGGAGCCAGCTGCCAATAAACGACACGTTGTCAGGAGGTGATAAATAGCTTAGCCTCCTTATTAATCTTGCATTAAAGTTTAAAAAAAGTGTTGACATAAATGCAGCTTGTTTTGTTTGTAAGAAGGGATGAGAATTATTTAGCACCATGAGTCAGGACAACATACAAAAGCAACTCCAGTGTAATTTAGACCATTAAAATTGAATTAAAGTTAGAGTTGGTTCTAAAACAGAGTTGGCCTTTCTCCTTTTTAGTTTCCAAGGACCCACTGACAGCCAGAGCTGTAGCTTCAATCCCTTTAAGTGCTGTTTACTAAGCCACTAATAACAGTTACTGTGTGACATTAATATTCAAAAGAAATCAATGTGAAACTGTAAAATGTAAAATGAATGAATCATAAAAAACCCCAACTATAAATAGAATATAAAAAAAATGTAAGTAATGTTTGGACTATTATACATGCAATAATATATTTTCTTTTTTTCCATGTATAAAATGATCCACTGGGAAAAATGTCTGCTGCAGCTGCTGAGAGTTGTAATGTGAGGAATGGGACAAAAGGAAGGAGATAATTCTGTCTAGTTTGCTCTAAGGTTTTTCCATGAGAAGTTAAAACTTTGGACTTTAGAAAAATGTTTTGCCCCACTCTTGGAGATAACAATGAGTTTAGCTTTGTTGATTGGATATTTATTTCTTACATCTGATGTATGCTATCTGCTTGCTTTCGTATGCTTCTAGCCTGCTCTGTCTTTTCATTCTTCAGGTTTAAGGTTTAGGTTTTATTTCCCTGCACTACTTGTCCTATGGTCAAGCCTGTTTACACCCCATTTCACCCCTACACAGCGATAAAAAGCCTGTATAGTATGAAAAAAAGGGTGATGGAAATGTTTGCAAAGTGGCTGAATGGAGTGGAGCTTCCCAAGTAGAGCCATAGAAAAAGGGCATAAACCAGCACTTAAGACTGGTAGACCAGCAAAGGACTGCAAAGACAACTTCATTATAAAACCAACAATCAAACAAAAAACAAAAGAAACAATTATACTTAAAAGTTTATATTTCAAAATTATTTTTTAAGGTAACTCTAAAACCTCAATTTAAATTTATTTACAAATATCTAATTTAGAAGTATAATAAAAATGCTTGCAAACAGTCCTAATGTATTACTCTCAGTAGACCATGAAATTAAATTAAATCAAAGTAACTGTAATCAAATTTAATTAAATTCAGTGTATTTATAAAGCACCAAATTCACAACAAATGTAATTTCAAAGCCCTTTACAGAGACACTTCAATCAGACCCTACAGTCAGATTGGTTAAAAGTTTTCTACGAGAACCCTGCTGACTGCATCAAGTCATTGACTTTGCAGGATACACAGTAGATATTGACTTGCATTTTATTGTTGACTCTTCAGCAATCCCTCACCCCGAGCATGCATGTAGTGACATTGGAGAGGAAAAGCTCCCTTTAACAAGAAACCTCCAGCAGAACCAGGCTCAATGTGAGCAGCTTTCTGCCAAAACTGACTGGTGGTTTAAGATGGAGCCTGACCATTTGAGGCTTTATATGTAAGAAGGAGGATTTTAAATTCTATTCTGGATTTAACATGAAGGCAATGAGGAGAAGCTCATTGGTCAATTTAATGAATGTAGAGAAATATGATCTCTCTTTTTAACTTCTATCAGAACTCTGACTGCAGCATTTTGGGTAAGCTGAAGGTTTTTAGCTACCATTTGTGGATTTCCTGATTGTAGGAAATTACAATAGTCCAGCCTTGAAGTGACAAAGGCTTGTAATAGTTTCTCAGCATCAACCATAGACAAAATTGTTCTAATTTTTGCAATATTGAAAATGAAAAAAGGAAATTTTAGGAACTTATTTAATTTGCTTCAAGTGATAAGTCCTGATCAAAAATAACACCACGGACTTTTACATGATTATCTGAGGCCAATTAAATACCATCCAGATGAAGTGACAGACTATACAGCTTCTTTTTCAAAGACTCCGATCCAAAGACAATTACTTCTGTTTTGTCTGCATTCAAAAGCAGTAGGTTATCCAACAATTCGCTCTGCTGCTTGAATAAATTTGTCTAATCCGTCCTGCTAGGAAGCACAAACCTTTTCAGCTCAGGGACTGAAATCAGGCTTTTGTGACAGCCACTCAAAACATTGTTGCCTTTAACTAATTAAGTAATATACTCAGAGCCTTTTCCATTTACATGTTGTGCCTAAGCTTTAATTTCATTGTTGAAATCTTGAGCTCTATCTGCAATATTTCCACATCATGTTGTTTATTCATGGTGCTGTTACAAAGTGAGGTGCATCAGTTCCTTCTGCAGCAATATACTCCCTTAACAAGATGCTACCACCCCTTTATTTTAAAGCTCAGATGTTGTTCTTAGGGTTACAAGATTTCCTCTCTTGCCCCCTAATATAACAATGGTCAATATGGCAAAACATTTTAATTTTTGTTTCTTCAGACCACAGAATATATCTCTAGAAATTAAGGTCTTGCCTAAAATGATTGTATTTACAAACTGTATCGTGTTCTTGGAGAAACAACATATTTTTACCCACAGGGGTGTATCAGCTAATGTCAAGAATATGCTTAAAACACATCGCTCAATCAGGAAAGCTTGGGCTCTGGTGGAAGTGGGGCCCTAAATTAAATTGTGCATAAAGGACCCCTTATTGTCCTGCCCTCAAATAATGCATTTTTTAGTTATAATGGCATAACGGGGAATGCTGCAGACATTGTAAGAAGGTTTGTTGCTAGAAAAGACAGATTCAGAAATGATGTTTAAAACATAACTAGATGAAAACACAGAGTAAATACAGAAGAAAGAGCTAAAGAAATCAGAGGCGACTGGCAGCTCTGACATTAACTAGACAAGCTGTCACTTTGTACAGCTTGAAGAGGCTGCTCTGATGTTACTGTTTTAGTTTTTCTTTTGTTGTCAGTGAGAAAGGCAAATGAGTCATTTTGTTTTCATCCAGCTCACTTGATTTAAACAAACTTACCCCTGTAAAGTTATATAGGCTACAAGCTGATATGCAATTTGAGATGAACATGATCTAAGAGTACTGAGGGTTTGAAATAGGTCTTCTCTACATAACGACACAAACTAATTTCTTTCTTATTTAGAGTTTTTGTAAATTGTAAAATTACAACAAATGTGTTACAATTATTTAAAAAAAAATAGTTTTTCATTCAGTGAAACTTTTAGATGCATTTTTTTACTATATTTTTGTTTGTGTTTATTTCTATAAAAGAATAACAATAAAAAGGTATTTAATTAACCAAAGAATAATGAAACAGAAAAGTTATACCCATTTCGGAAGTTTATGCTTTTGTATGGAAAAACATGGGGGTCCAGACACGATATCGAGATCGGATATCCATCTGATTTCAGCCCAAAAAGCTGATACTGGATTTTATTGTCCAACATTTAAAATCTCAGATATTGGCATCATGATATGGACTAGGGGTGAGGATTCTATTTCAAATTAATCAGGGGTTAATAGCAAATTATTCATTTGTTTTCATACCTATTGTCATTAACAATTTTTCTTTGACTAATGTCACAGATTAAGCATTTTTTAAGATTCTTCATAGACATAAACTAGCCTTGCTTTCCCTTATTTTCCCTTAGTCTCACACTGCAAATAGTAAAACAGCAAAAAACGGTCATTTTTAAAGCAAGTACCTCAGGTCAAAACTGAAAACACAGCTTAAAATGAACCTTCACCAAATAATGAATGTTTTTTAGAATCTTTGAAAAAAAGTTTTCTAAAGTGAAGCAATTCATTTCTATCACTTCTAAAGATGTATACATCAGAGATTGTTGCAGAAGTTATAGATGCTATTAAAAAAGCAGGAGAAATAAACCAAAAAGCCTTTTGTGGTCATAGTTTTAGATCATATCTGTACTTAGAACTCCTAAGACAAAACAGCAGATTTCACACGGAGTTGAAATACTATGATGTTGTAAATAGGAAAGATCTCAAGGAACAGAAACCAAAATCAGCATGTGAAAATATTTATAGAATAATACAGTCAGAATTTTACAAATTTTCTGATAAAACTGCAACAATTAAATAATGGGATTAAAAACTCTTAGTTACACAATAAGAAAGTAGCTTTTTTTAAGCAATTTGTGATCCAAATGCCTTGACCTTGAATCTCCTGTGGTCTTGTGGGCCATAAAAACTAAGAAGCATAATGTATGCACACACGATTTCTTTCAGAGCTGTAAATCTCAGGTTTAGCTTTTAATTCATTAAGCCCAAATCTCCTCAAAGAGTAAAGAAGTTTTCCTCAACTTAACTTTCCCCCTGTTGCTCTCTTGTCTAAGCAGATTTGCAACGGGTAGATAATGCTATTCTTGCCAAGCTTTGATCAGTGTTACATAGAGAGACAGAAGGGAGAAGTCTGCTACTATCAACAGGCTGAGTCAGAGAGAAGCGACCCAGAGGAGCGGAGGGTAAAAGTAGGACTTCTCCCCTGAGAGGAGATTTAAGCAGCTGAGCAAAACACAGTGACACTGTGTCATTGACACACAAAAGATACAGAAAGAGACATTGGCACACTGACAGGCAGAAAGAGTCAAACCAGCAGAAATAAAAAAAATCTAGTGTTTACTTCTAAATCTTTAAGATGTAACAGAAATGAAGCAAGGAGTACATCATCTGTCCTTTATAAAACTTTTCTTTAATAATGACATGATAATTATGAAAAGATCTATTTATTTTGTAAAACAGCAGCAGAAAGATCTCATATAAATGTGAAACAAATCCTGTAGACTTAAAGTTGCAGTCAGGCTAAATACAAACTTGAGATATTGTGAGATTTTGCAAAGACAGAGTCTAATCACTGACCTTGGTGTTTTATTTATAGCAAATACACAAAATGGGAATACAAATATTTTTAAAAGGCTGTAAACAGCAACTTTGTTTTTTGCATGGTTATATTTTTAAACAAAATCTTTGCAAAATCCCGTGTTAGATTTTATTTTATTTTTTTCTTATACTCTCAACACCAAAGATTTAAGTTTAATCAAGGATGTTTTAAGTTAATTCACAGAATAAAAACAACTAAGCCCAGCAAGTGTCAATAAGCAAAGCTGATAGAAACCCATGAACACTCTGTATAAAACTATGCTCCCAGTTTTGTGATATGTGTGATAAGACTGTGCCCTCTGTTCTGAAAACAACATAGCAGTGTCGGATGTAAACACATCAGATATATCCATATTCCCGCCTTCACTTTTGTGCTCATCATGTTGCTGCTCATCTAAGTGTAGAAACTACTGAGTCTCCTCATGAATCCAAGTATGCTACGGCATCTTCCTACAATTACCTACAGTCTTCTTTGTTTTTTTAAAAGGCAGTAAGATCTAGTTTCAGGCTAGTTCCACTACTTGTTTTATGTAAAAAAGGTGTCTCTTTTGCAGTTTTGCAAAATACAATAATTTGGATACCATTAAAAAGCCATCCCATTGAAGCGCTTTTTTTCTTATCTGAAAGTGTATTTTTTTGTATTGCAGTGTCTCTATTTAGCAATTTTTTTTCAGTCACAATGTGGTGAATTTGATGGTTAATAGAGATGCAGCGAGTGTAACATAAATAAAGTTGTATTGCAAGCTGTAAAGTGGCTAATTATAACAAGCCAGTTCTTTACCTGCTTTCATTTTTCTTCTATTCTATTGTCTATTTCATGTAAAGCACTTTGAGTTGTCAATTTACTGAATTGTGCTATATAAATAAACTTGCCTTACCTTACCTTTGTATGTGCACGGAGTAAATTTGAATTTAAGATGCAGGGCAAAATGTTTCAAAACCCAAATAAAAGGAAATCACCTTCCATAATATTTAAATGTGTGCATTGTCCTTCTAACTTTTTCAGGCATTCAATTTAAAAAATACTTTATTGATCTCAAAGGAAAATTAAGTACACTTCATGTTAACAAATGCACAAGCCTACTGAAAGTTTCATGATAGCATTTGTCAGTTTTGGAAACTTCTTTTACCAACTTGCATTTCACTCTCAGGATGAACTTGTTAGTATTCATCACTCCTGGGAATTTTTGAAGTTGTTTAAAGGCTTTCCCCTTGTAGACTTATTTCATTTGCAATAAGTATTGATTTCAAATTCTTTTAAGACGTCCGGATATCCCTCACCAAAGTGCCACAAGACAGATTTTAAATTCTTTTATGCTTTTCACTTTTACTTCAACAGTCAGAAAACAAACCCAATTAAATTCCCAAGTTTGAATGAAGGCAAAATTCCTTCAAAATGCTCGGAAGCAATATTTTCATCATGTAGATCTGATGTGATTCTCCTAGGTATGTTTCAACCATTTTAAGTGTGTATAAACATGGCGTTGTCCTAATCCATTTGTCAAAAGGAATTGTGTCACATTTTAGTTTTGAAAAGATATTTTCTTAAGCTTAATGTTTCTTGTAATGTTACTTGAATTTACTTTAAAACAACATATTATTGTATTTAAATTTGGAATGAGTGGGTCATTTCACACATGCTTTGATCTCAATAATTGACTTGTAGTTTTAGTTTCATAACAGGTATTCTGTGATATTTTTTTCTTTTAAATTATATTTTTTTCTAACATGTTAGTCTTTTTTTTTTTTTTTTTTTTTTTTTTTAAAAAAAAATGTTTAACATATCCAAATAATGGGAGAAAATCAGTAGTCCTGATTTTTGTGGGAGCTGACTCCACCACAGCACACAGCGAGAAGCTCTAAAAATCCATCTTGCATTGTTTGTGTTCACATACAGTAATCACCCCATCTGTTTTGTCACAATGCTCCCGACATACAAAGTAAATTGGAATGTCCACAGAGCCGTCTGAACACTGCAGGGTTTTTTACCTGCAAGAGTTTTGCAGAGCAACACTGCAGTGACCGCAGCCTAGATGGTTACTCATGATGGGAGCTAATACAAGCATGTTTCACACACATACAGTACAGTCTTTGACTCGCTCAAAAATTATTGAATATCATGGCCTAATCAAAGTGTATTAAACCTGATCGGGTGGAAAAATTCTTGGCTTGCCTGAAAACACATTTCAAAACCTAAAATGAGTCACTCTTCAAATGCCAGAGTGTCATCTGATTATAAATAATTGCTATTTGATTTTATATCACTGCATTATTTACAGATAGTTTCTCTCATCACCATCTGGTGTGCTGGTGCCATGACATTTAACTAGCAGCTATGAGGTAGGCAGGCGGTCATTTCATTTGAAGCCAGAACATGCCCTGGGGACAGACAGAAAGATAAATGAAAACAAGCAGCTGAATGTTTCATCTCCCTCAAGGCTTTCATTGTATTTCCACAACACAGACACGTACGCATGAAGCATTGGGACATTAGCACGTGTAATTTTGCACAAAGATGTGAAAGCAAAAGCAGCAGGGATAGATAATTTGAATTGGAGTGTAAAGGCTTTACTGTCCAATACAGACCTATTTGTTATATGTAAAGGATTATAAAGTGCACTTTCTAATTTAGGTTGGAGTTAGTCAATGTTCAATCAGAGAGGTTTTCCTTTATATACCCAATTGCATAGATTACTAACTTAAAACTGACATTCTTATAAAGACACAAAGAATAGAGTTGCTTCAGGTTGAAAGCTGATCTAAAAAACAAACATTTGGTAGAAGAGATGCATATGAAAAAAAGCATGCAGCATCCAAAAAAAAAGTTACTGAAGTTATATAAAGGTAAATTATATAGGGTAAATTGAAAAATGCACAGAATTGCTTTTCGTTCTCAAATTGTCATCCTTTGTTTACTATATTGGTTAATTCAATATGCACCTTACCTTGGCAAATATATAATATATATGTAAAAGGAACTATGCACCACCTCTAGTGTTGGCTGACATCTTTAACACTTCAATATCGTTGGTGTCTGCCCCTACCCGCTTAAAGTCTACTACTATCGTCTCTGTCCCCAAATACTCCACAGTGACAGGCCTGACTTACTACTAACCTATGGCCTTGACATCAGTAATCATTAAGTGCTTTGAGAGGATAGTGATGACCCAAATCAAGGTCTACACCGACAACAACAAGAACTACATCAAGAACTGGAGAACTGAGTCCTGGTCTATCTGACTAACAGACCTCAGATCATCAGGATCCACAACACCATCTCCTCTTCCATCTACCTCAGCAATGGCTTGCCCCAGGGCAGTGTACTGACACCATCCTGTTTACTCTGCTCACATATGACTGCTCAGCAAGAAACCCCAGCTGTCACATAATGACGCTCTCAGATGACACAACAACAATGGGATGTATCGCAAACAATGTTGAGTCCAAATGCAAAGAAGAGGTGAACACCTGATGCTGAGATGCAGAGACAATAACCACTGCATTAGTGTGGAGAAGATGAAAGAGATGATGGTGGATTTCAAAGAGATACAGATGCTCAGACCTCTACACATCACGATGCAAGGGGAGGGTGCCCTGCTTCACTAAGGACTCCATCCATCCTATCTAAAGATTGTTCCAGCCTCTCCCCTTTAGGTAGGGGGGTAAGCAGCATCCAGAGCAAAACCATCAGGCTCAGAGTTTATATAGTTAGACTGTTGAACTAAGGCTACACTTAATTCAGCTTCATATATTTCTTCAAACATTAAGCTTCTTGAATTGGGACCTGAGTCAAAAATTTGTAACGCAAACATGCCAACATGAACTGGTATAATAATAACAACATCCTTGAATCCTAACCATTCACTATTAGGTGCACCATGCTGGTACTTGGTTTTCAAGGTTTTGATTTGAATAGACATGATATCATCACAAAGTTGCTACATATTTGTCAACTCTACATCCATGAAGGAAATTTCCATATGCCAAAGATGAGTTGCTAGATCAAGATCTGGTAACTGGAGAGGCCATTCGAGTACAGGTAACCGATTTGGCTTTTGTCAGTGTTAGATTATCAAAGGTTAGTCAGGCAGTGCATTATTTCATTGCAAGCAAACATCGGAAAATAGTTATACTAATGTGATAATGGACATGGTCAGCAAAAAACAAAACAAAAAAATACAAAACAAAACCTAATCTGGATACCTGGAGAATGCCAAGTAAATATTGTCTTTTTTGGCCAGTCTAGCCATAGCTGTAATTATTACTAGTTACCTATAAAAATATACATTTCATGTTTAAAATATCAAATAATAAACACTCTATTATCCTAAAAGAGATTAAGTCACAACAGTTATTTTTCTTTTGTGGTGTATAATAAAAAACAACAGTTGCCTGAATTCAGACATGCACTCCAGACTTCAGAAAAGTGGTTATAGGGGCTTTATAAAATAGGCTGTATTTTACAGTACACTGATTACTTTAGGGATAAAATCCCTAAATCTTTAGATGTTTTATTAAAGTTTTCTCTTATCTTGAAAGCAATGGCTCATTGAAGCCTACTATGATTTTTTTTTAAACTTCCTATGGCAGCCTATTGTGCTGCAATGTTGAAACTATTAACTAAAATTAAGTGTCATTAAATGATTTGTCTTTTATGTTATTACCTCCTCCAAGGAGGTTATGTTTGGAGTCGGGTTTGTGTTGTGTTTGTCTGTCCAAATGTGTACTGGATAACTTGAAAAGTTATGAACGTATTTTTAAGACATTTTTTACAAAACATGCACCCCGGTCCAAGTAACAATCCATACAATTTTGGTAATGATCCACATCATAGACAGGATACAGGATTTTTTTAAAGGATTCTCTAACGTTGTGAGATAGGAATATTTGACGGAACAATCAGTTCCCCACTAAACCAGAGGCGCAGCAGTGAGTATTGACAGCCTCAGTATCAGATCTGATCTGTCGTTGCAAGCTAAAGAGTAGCTTGGCTTTATTTACTTTGATGAGTTGGTAAAAATTGTTTCAACATGTTTTTAAGTGGGAAAGTCAACCTCAATACATCACCAGTGCAGTCAGTTAATCAGGATTATGATTCTGCTAAAATAAAATAGCTGCGCCATTTTAAGGCATTAAGGCCTCGGACACCCCGTCCCACCCTTTGATGGGCTGTACCAAAACAGAATTGCGCTTTGGGGATTAAAGTATAATTGAATTGAATTGGAGACCTCCAGCATACCGGCAGGAGGGAAGCGCTGGCAAGCCCCAGTTAAAGCTCTCTGAACCGGCCAGCCCATCAGGGAATTCCCGCTGTCATTTGTACTGGCTGGAAGTGAAAAAAACTTTTTTAAGGTCTGTGGTAAAAACTGCAAGTACCAGAATATACAATGGAATATTTTTCTTTTGGCAGGTTTAAACATTTTTAGTCAACTTTGGTTGTTTATACATTGTTTTTTCATAGTTGTTAAAAAATAGAATTTGGTTGAGTGAAGGATGAGAGCTCGCTTGCTCTTCCTTTTACATAACAGTCATTCTCCTGGCCTTTTCTTTTTTAAACCTATATTTTTCATATTCAGACAATTCTGCAAAAGCAATCGCACCTTGCATGTAGTGTCTATCCCCCCAAAAAACTGTAGAATCAGCTTATCTGATAGGTTTGACAAATAGGTTTAGCAAAAGCTCTGATTTCTGAACTCCAGCGTTGAATGCTGGGAGGCTCTTACGCTAGGATGCGCTGCTCCCGAACGCGCTGCAGGACTTCTCGATGCTGCTTGACGATATCCCTGATACTGATACTTTGCATTTAAATCAGATGCTTTGACGCCCAGAATGAGTTCAGAGTGAATGCACCTTCAGTCACAATTAGGGGCAAAATTTGCTTCTTGACGGAGGTCTGAACTCGGAGGGCTTTTCTGGTTTCTAGTGGTTTAAAAGTTTCTTCTGAGTTAAGGGTTAGGGTTTCTGCAACCCTTATAATAGTTGCAAACATGGTATCTATTTTACTACTTTAAAAAAAACTGTAAATGACTAAACTTGAGGAGCCAAGCTGCGAAAGATTACCTGCAACATCACCAAACATAGACCATTATAAAGTAACTAAAGCATTACTCCAAACAAAAACGTTTTACGCAGAATTAAAACATAATCTTTGTCTTTGTTGAAAGGACTCAGGAGAAAACTATTGCCAAAAAAATCTTAAACCTGTTGGAATGGAGCAATGTTATCCAAGAAAGGTGCATAGATATTGCTGCAAATCAGAGTATAAATTGTCTTGACTGAGCTTCTCATCAGTTATATGTTGAGCCTTTCTCTTTGAAAATGATGAACAGCTTCAATAATGATAATGCTATGGTTTCCTGACTTCGCTTCATGAGGAGACAGTGACAGAAAACAGAGAAGAGCAGGTCTGCGGGTGGAAAAGGAAAATTTATATCCCAAGCTGATTTATATCTTTTCCACAGAACAGCATTTATCACCATTAGTGTTTAATAACCTGAGTTAATGCTCGTTAGGAAGCTGCGTGACAGCAGGCATCTGAGGCCTTAAGCCAGAATTTCTTATTTCACGAATAGACACTGACTAAATGTGCAGTGGATGCTTGTAGAGGAGGGTTGGAGGGATGGGTCGATCTGTGCTTCCCAAGAACACTCCTATTCGATAAAAGACTAAAAAAACACTTTCTAATAATGATGAGCAACAACCTTAGTAGGTTCACATTGCTGGTTTTCAATTTGGATCTGTATCAACCAATACTGACAGCTTCTAACCAGAAGGACTAAAAGTCCTTATACCTCATGAGTCAAAAATATACCTGCTAATTATGTTTAACAATGGGTAGCAAAGTGTAAGGTGATATCTTGCATTGGTAAACCGATTTTTGACTCATCTCAATTTCCTCTGCTACAATTTAGTGAATTCCAAGCAGGGCAAGGAATTCAAACTTAAAAGAATTTAACTGAAAATTGCAAGCCATGACAAACAATGCTTGAAGGTAATGAGGGTAATAGCAGAACAAACAATTGCAACGATTTAAGATGGAATTTTTCTGTCTGATTGGTTTGTGCAGACACCTTATTTCATACTATGCCGTATTCTCATTGTATCATTTTGCATGCCAGTACAGTGAAAGTGCATTTAGGTTTAGAACATGTACAAAAGCACTGTAGTATAAAAACTTAACAACTCTACCTAAATAACATGATCAACTCTAAACTCATTCAACATAAAACCTTCCAAACACAGTGATGCAGAACCATGGTATTTTTTATATTTTCTTTTTAACTTTTTCACTGGTGTTAAGTGAAACAATGGCCAAACTAGGACAGATTTAGGCTTTCTAGTGCAATCTGGTACAACTGAGCTCATCTTAAGGGTGCCTCTCCAGTGATCAATAATGTATTTTTGGAACTTGATAATCTTTTAGTTTCATCTTGTTGTCTAAACATATTGGCTAAACTCTATGTTTTTGGCAAAACTGCATAACAGGGCCCTTACTAACCTAGAAGCGACAGGTTACTTTTAGAGTACTTCAAAAGTCATGCGCACTGACCAATCAGCCAGAGGGATATCCCTTGGGCCAAGAGGCCAGGGGCGCATGATCAGTCAGAGGCATAGCGACGGGACCACACTGTCATAATCTCTCCCCCTCCTTCCACAAGTACATCCCTGTGCTCCATGCAGGCTTCCACCTCCCTATTTGAATCCATGGACTGTTTACTGTCATTGCACATGGATCCCACTTCTGACTACAAAAGTGGCAAGGTACACATCAGTGGGCCCGGGCAGGATTCAATGCCACAGATTCCTGGATGAAAGGCATGCGTTCTGACCAGTGAGCCAAAGGAATATACCCCAGGGCCAAGTAGCCGGGATGCATGATCAGTCAGAGGCACAGTGAAAGGACCACACTGTCACACAAACGAACTAACAAACTTTCTAGAACATGGAATGGATGTACTCAAAAGAACTCTGACATCTGATCTGTGTCATGTATGATTTTAACAAAAAGTTAAGCTTTCAAAGTAAAACTAATAACAAATGTTATAAGTGGCATGTTTAAAAATCTTTTTCAGATAAATTTGGTCAATGCTTTTGTTGGGCCGTAAACCATAATATTAATTTTGGACATTGAGAACCTAAAACATAAAATTCATGCTGAACTGTGATAGATTGCTTCTTATGCATTATGGTTTTCAACCATGTTTTTCCTTCTTCTTTGTACATAGTAACTTAGTTTAATCGAGTTTCACTAGTTTAGGTAATAGTTTTTAACCTAAATATATTTGACCTGGAGCTGAATGATTTTTGTTCATATACTCTTATATTTTGTATAAAGTTGTAGTGAATTTATTTCTGCTGGGGTGGACAATAAATATATCATAATTGCACAAGCACTTATGATATAGAAAACTGTTATAAGCAGGCATCATTAGCAACAGACTTAAAAGGAGTAAAGAAAAACTGGCACCTCTATTTAAAAATAAGGTAAAAAAAATAATTGAATTACCTGGAGATACTGCATTTGCTCCCAGTATCACACACACATATAATAGCACAATTAGCAGAGGCGTCCCAGTGGGAGGAAGAAATACAAGACTGGCTGGAAAGACTGTATTTTGAATATCTCTGTTCATCTAACCCCAAAGGATGAAGTGATGGAGGTAACCACAGAAAGAGGGGTATTAAACATTATCTCACACGGTCAGGGATGTAATTCTCAGTAAAAATGGATAGATAGTAAAGTGACCTCTAAATCTTTTGCACAAAAGACATTTTATGATATATTGGATGATAACTAAATTGTGTATTCTGGTGGTACAGTCCTGTTAATCGTTACAGTTCTGGTGCTTAAAATAAGCACTGCTAATTAGTTTGGGTTAAAAACAATATGCTCAAAGACACATTTTGCAGGTATGACAGGCTTTTATCTGAGTACACATATAAAGTTGCCTTACAGTAGAAAACTAGAAGTTTTTGGATAGATGAGATCTTAGTAGAAAGCAAAGCCTGGAGCCCTATGTGTTGTACCCATAAAAAAAAATGCAGAAGAGGCTGTAGCTACATCGCCTCAGCATAAAAAGGGTATGAGACAGCGTGTCAGACTGCTGACAGTTACTCATCCTCCCCTGTGTAGCTGCCAAACAAATTCTTCTTTCCCAGCAGTCAGTTCTCTGGCTTTTGTTTTGCTTTTTGCTCACATCTGAACTCAAAAAACGTCTTTCCTGCTTCAGGGATCACTCGAAGAGTAACGGAACATCACATTTCTCTACAGTCTAGTATCAAACAGCCTCTTCTTCCATTAGAGCCCTTTGGTGCTCTGAAAAAATGGATCTTTAGGTACCATGTCAAATGCAGCAGCTGAAAATTGCCTCTTTTCGAAATTTCAAGATACACTTACTTTACAAATGGAAATGGAAGATATACAAGCTGAAACACCTTCAACCTATTTGACAGCAGACACTGTGTACAGAAAGGTGGTAACATCGAAAATAGAGGCATGGAAAGGCAGCACTTAACAACCCTAACTGATAATCAGGATGTGTACAAGTTTTAAACTTAACATGCCTTATTATTCGAAAATTGTAAAGTGTTCTGTTCCTTCTGTGCTCAAATGTTAAAAAAGCTGTTTTTTGTTTGTTTGAAATACATGAAAAAGAGTTATCTTTTTGCAATTTCCTGCAGAAAGGTTGTAATTACAACTTGTCATCATTAATCAGATCGACAGTTTTTCTATTTAACCTCAGAGGGCAGTCATTATTCTCCAAAAAAGGTTCAGTAGCTTCCAGAAGTATTCAAACACCTTAACCTTTTCACGTTTTTTAAACAAAAACAACCACAAACTAACACATCAGACCAACATAAAGTAGAACATTATTACACGCTGAAGAAAATTGTGCTTTTATTCTTAGACTTCTAAATCACTACTTCATAGAACCACCTTTTGATGCTTATGGAAAATGACTTTACATTTTGAAACTTATCCTTTAGGGCTTTCCTGCTTCACTGCAAACTTCTGCTTCAAGTCTTCTTTAGTACCTAAACAATTTTCTTTGAAGATTGATCTGTATTTATCTCCATCCATCTTCCCATCGTCTGCTTAATAGAAGCATCCCCACAGCACGTTAGAGCCAATATTGAGCTTCATGGCAGAACATCTTTCTTATGTTTACTGTGTTCCGTCTATGGTTTCTGGCACACTTCTGAGCGTTTCTTTTAGCTTTCTTTGACCAACAGCTTTCTTCTTGACACCATTTCATAAAAGGCTGAACAGTGGAGTGTAGAACATATTTTTCCACCCAATTTTTAGATCACGGATGACTCTTCAAGAGTAACAATAGACTTGCTGCCTGGGTGAATAATCTTTTCCTTCAGTGGACGGCTGTCCATGACTTATGTGGTTTTTAGTTGTATCACACTTCTTTAGCTTTCAGATAATGGGTTAAAATTCTCTTTCCTGCAATACTAACATTGAGCATTTAGAGAATTACAGCATTTAAAAGATATTCATAATCACTATAAATTCATAGAATTTAAGGTTGCTTTCTATGTGGACATGTATCATGTTAATTTGCTACATTTGTAGCAAAATTGACATGATACATGTCCTGAAACTTAACAAAACAGTATTAAAGGCAGAAGTAAACTATGAAGTAAAGACCGGGAAACGTCAGGTGAGATAAAAAAACAAAAACAAAACAGCATTGACATAAAATCTTAGGCCGAAATTGACTAATATTTGTACCTTTTCCGTGTTCAATCTGAATAAAAAAAACAAAAAAACAAAGAGCAGCAATAAGAGAGAACAACTGGAGCTACCCAAAAGGTATTTAGAGTTATTTAAATAAGAGCTTTCAAAAGAGGAAAAACAGATAGCAAACCTGTATGTTGTCAAAGGAGGATTTGTTGGTGACATCGTACAACAGGAGAAGAGCTAAAAGAAACAAAACAACAGTTAGATTGAAAACCTTAGTAAAACAAGCTTCTCAATTAAATCTTTTACAAATTTTCCCCACATATATTAAGCTTTGTTAATCCCACTTCATTTCTTCAGAGCTCAGGGGAAGGCAAAATGAAGTCAATTGAAAACCATATAATAATACTAATTTAGAAGCTGCTGCTTGATGTCAGTCAGTGGTTCATAATCAAATCAAGCAAAATAAAATGTTGTTTATTGAATGACTATTTTTAGTCAGGCGCATCTATGCCACCTTGTATAAAATATCTTATGACTTCAGCTTCTATTTGTAAGAACAAAGTATGCATTTGGTGTTCTTATATTTTACAACTTTGAAAACAAGGTTAAGTTTAACAAAATTATAAAGCACAAAAGTCTGAGAACAAACCAAGGAGACAAAATTAAACGAGGCTTAAGCAGACTTTTTAATTTATACTGTTCAGTATAAATGAAAAGGTTTATTGCTCCAAGAAATATATACAAGGAGAAAAATTGGAAAACAAACTGCATTGAAGAGGGACTCTAAAACGTAGTGTCAAAAACTCTGCAGAGTAAATTAAACAGCAAAGGGGAAACTTCTGAATAAAATTCAATTTTTAGTTGGACAACTGAATTCAAATTTATTACTAAAAATAAAATAGATATATTTTTTTAAATTAACACCAGCATCTTATAATTAAAAATCTAAATTGTGGAACAGCTTTTAAGCTTTAGGGATCATGCTGAAGTAATTTCTTTATAAAAGAGCAAAGGAAAGATATTTCACTGAGGTTTTTCTAATTAGTCATAATAGATATTTGTTCATAAAAAACAAATGGTTTTATTTTTATACTTTTTGAATCACCGATTAGTTGTTAATTAACCTTTTGTGTTTGTGCCATAACCCCGCAACCTCACTTTAAATTAAATCTGCTAACTATGTATACTATAAAAATTTTATGGACCAAAGAAAAAATGTGTTTCTGAGCACAATTTCTCTTTTGTAAATGCGCTTATACAGATAATTAGGCAAGTATACAATTTGAGAGATAAAAAG
>JAUZNJ010110345.1:0-20166 GCA_034780135.1 Jordanella pulchra | reverse complement strand
GATCGGCTCAGAAGCAAGATCCGGGGCTCTTTGGGAAACATTCGGGGCTGTAGCCCAAGTAGCCACCCCCTAGATCCACCTCTGCCCCGTGGTATTCCATTTGCGCATGTAAAACTAAACATGTGCGTGAGGAGTAGTTTTTGAACGCCTGCATGAAATAAAACTGCTCATGGGAGTATTGCGTGTCTGGGCTTTTGACATGATATTGATGCCATATTTTTCTCCATGGTCTCCAAACTCCTTCCAGAACTAGGTTCTGGAAGGAGTTTGGAACCTCCTAGGCAGCGGCATGCTGTGGCCTCACAGTTGCAGTTTGCTTCGTCTGGAGTCCCACTGTCCAACCAGGCTCAACAGGACTCGTTCGTTATTAAAAGATGACTCGTTTAACAATCCAATTTTTCTGTATATTTTTTTATTAATATTTCTATTGTTGCCAATAGCCATATTAGAAATTTCTGAATTGCAACCATCATACTGCTTGTAAGAAAATAATCTACATACATTAATCTTGATTAACTTAATAGAATATCTTTCCATAACACTAAACACTCTGTGTATACACAGGATGCTTGCCATATGAGAATGTAGCAACTGAGTTAGTGACAAAAAAATTGTACTGAGCAAGTGGATATTTTTGATTTAAAAACCTCCAGAAATATAATTTTGGTTTCTTTGTGAGAGTAAACAATTACATATATTCCAGAAAAACTCTAACCGAGTCAAAAGTAAATTCCCTGAATAACATTCCATGGGGGAAAACTGCTGGATGTTTTTGGTTTGTTTAGTTCCTCTGAGCTTTTTTCTTTGGCACCAGCTCTTCACGTTTCAACATTTATGTGAAAGATCAGAGGCTCTAAGTCATTATGCTGTCACATTTACACCACCAAAGAAATGCTTTGTTTATATGGGTTTAGGTAGCATTCAAGCTGGTCAAACCAAGAAGCCTCTGTGAAGCACACATTCAAGAAAGAACAATTACGCACTCAAAGGGATATCAAATTTTTTGCACATACTTATGAATGGCTGCTTAAATGCGTTCACATGGCACGGGTCACTATAGCAGGCTGTAAAATTTTAGACACTCTCCGAAGAGGTAGTTTTCTCTGTTTTTGTGATGCTTTTCAGACATAAAAAACAAAACTGCAGCAGCCAATTAAAATCCACCAAAACTACTAAAACTTGTAAAAATAGTTGACTGGTTTATAGACGCTATTTCAATGTTTCTGGTAAATGAACATAATAGATGTTATGTATACACACAAATACACATGCAAGTGTAACACCAGAGTGTATCCATCGGCTTTTATACATTTTGAAGGCTTGGTGATCCCTTATGCACTAAATCTGCTTACCTGACATCAATTTGACAAAATATAGTCACATTTTAATTATGTAATTCTAAATCTGTGTCCCTGAATTCTGAATTAGTGGAACCACTCATTAAATGTCAATCCTTAAAGAAAACGCCTGTTTTTTACTCATACATGAACTGGTTGATGTTAGGAGTGAATTTACATGAATTCAAATACAGATGCCTTTAAAGCATTAAAAACTCCAGATATTGTAAATAGTGTTCAGTTAATGCAGGATTTTTGCTCACATAAAACTGTAATTCAGTCTAAATGAAATCTTTGCGTTGCATCTAAACCGTAAACCTGTGGTGATGGTGGCTAACTAATGCCACTACATTTTGTTAAACCAAAAGCAAGAGACCGCTTGGCGTTCTGAGCAGAATATTGAGATTCACCGGTAATCTTTCTAGTTAGGCATGTAACATTTTAATTTCCTGTCCATTTCATTTTTTTCTTTTGTCTAAAGCAAAATAGTGTCACCCCAAAACAGTTCCTATTGCTGGCAGATTTAACTTTTAAAGTGATAATGTCACCGACATGTTTCCCTGGGCTAGAAATCTGTGGGAAATCTGGAAGAAAATTGATGAAGTATTTGATTTCTATAACTTGTATCATTTAAGACGGTTGTTTTCTGTCAGAAAATAACTAAACAAATAAAAAAATGTTTGTCGAGATGCAAGTTTTGATTCTGTTTTATAATCCATGTTACAAAAGCCAATTAATTTATAGTGGATTTCATACTTTCTACATTTTGCTTTGCTGTAATCGGTTAACACAAATGCCTCTTTTTTTTTTTTTTTTTTTTTTTCTAATGAGTTCATTGTTTACAACCGACTTCGTCCGCCAGTCACCAGATGCCCACATCTGTAACGCACTCTGTAACTATCGGCCAAAAACATGAAGGTCTTAAAAAAAATGTTAGTTTGTTTTTAGTTGCAAATGTTGATTTAAAAAAAAGGCAAAAATAATTTGATTAAATTTAAGTATTTTAAATCTCTCATTGAATTTTTTAATTTATAAGATACTTACCAGAAGTAGAAGATAACTTATGATGCTGTTGTTGGCTAGGTGTGTTAATTTTATCAAACTGAATCTGTTCCTGGAAATTTAAGAAATTTTTTCAAGTTTTAGTGCCCCTTTCTCTTTGAATCACGTGTTGCTAGTCACTAGGCAGCAAAGCATTGGGGACATAGTAATGGATGTTATGTGAAAATCTGTTTGCAATTTAGAGAAAAACCAGCAAGCAACAAGCTGTAAGAATAACAGTGCTGCTGTGACACCTTCTCAGTCTGGTTTTCATTAGTTTTTCTTTTACACTCTCTCTTTCTCTTCGTTCATCGTTTTCTGTTTCCAGGAATGTAATGTCTTGATCTAGATATTTTTCCAAATATATAAACCCTCACCCTGCACGAGTAAACACAAGGCTTAGTTAAAATCTGTTTCTGTCCTTTTACAACAGCTGTTGGCTGTGCAGGAACATACTTTACCCGCATGTTTCTGATTCCCCAGCTCAGTATGTGTCCACAGGTTTGCAAATGTTAATTGTAGGTGAGAATATGAGATTTGACAAAATGCATACAACAAAAAAGGTATAACTTCAGCGATGCACGGGGGAGCGATGTGCGTTTGGAGCAGGGGAAGTAGCGCCCTCTGACTTTTATTGTTATTCCAGTTTTTATTCGTCTCAGATGGCAGCTCAATCCCCTGTTCAACACACTGCCTCCTTTGTTCCGTCTCTCATTCCCACTCTTAAGTCCTGCTCCCTCCTCCTCTTCACTCATTTTCTCGCCATTTTATTTCATCTTTTCGTTTTACAGATTGCTTCTTTCTTACATTTGTTATTCCCTCTAAAGCGTCTTCATTTTTTCCTGCTCCTGTTACCCTTTTGTTGTTCCTCTCATCCTCATCTTCCTGTATTTCCATCTTACAACACTGACAATTCTTTCTTTTCTTGAATGTATACTGGCCTAAGGTTTAAGTCAAGTAATGTTATGGACTCAATAGAACAAGGATCTATAGAGGAACCTTCATATATTTTTAAAATAACACATATCTGACAACAGATATCTCAGTGAACATTTTAAAATATCCAGATTTATTTGTTTAGTTAGGAAAAAAATCAGCATGTTTCAACAAAATCATAAGTTATTTACATCATTGCAATAAACTTACAATGGAAAAATATGTTTAACTTCTGATTTATTCTTTCAGGTTTGGAACTTTTAAACATTATTCGGTAACTTTTTGTTTTCTTGATGTGTAAATATGAAGTAACAAGAAAGTCCATTATTCTTTGCCAGCGTTCAAAATGGAAAAAAAAGAGAACACACCGTTTTAGTTAGGGAGTTATATGTTGATCTTTATGAGTTTCATAAGAAAATAGCTGCTCAGCTGTGACTAGTAAAGGACTCGGGTTTATCATATTACAGCACACACCGAGGAGGATGTTGGAATGTAACAGTAAAGAATGGCAGCAAAGAGTAGCATCTGAAGCTTACCCAATCTCTATAGGAGCCTTTAATCTAGACGACTTTTTCTACATCTTTATCCTAGCAGCTTATAATTCTGTAGGGGATCATATTTCTCCAAACATCAACATCCTCATGTTGTTTATTGTCATTGCAAATCTGTCGATTCTGCTCTGTTATCCAGTTTATGTGTTCGTATTAGATAACAGGTTTTTACACAGGTCATTGTTATACGTGGGCTTACATTTTTTAAACAAGTGTGTGAGAAACCTACAGCATGACCTGACCTAATGCTGACCTAAAAGATCATGAGGTCATCATTCACCACGTCACACAAGCATCACACTTGCATGCATCAACTGGACCATAAGAGCTGAAATATTATCTTTAATATTTCACCTTTTCATCAAAGCCAGTCATTGGTTTTACATGATCCATCAAGTTCTTTAACCTGAACACTGACAGAAAGTGAGCTGCTCTGAAAGTAGCAGAATAAATCTTAGCAACCATGAAGCACCGTTGGAATGTAAACTACAACACTGGACTTCATTTTCATTTGAACACCAACTGGTTTCACTACCAGTGCTGCACAAACATGTTATTTTTGATTTTTTTTCTTCAGGCAGATGTCCTTAGAATGACTTTCTAATGATTTTTATAAGATCACAAGGTTCTTTCTGTTTATCACTACTGCACATAAAATGTAGATAATCATTTAAAAATAGCTTATTTTAAACTTAATTTTTATGTTAACTCATTATCAGCATGTCATAGTAAACTTATTAGTATTTAACCCTTTAATTATGCTTAAGGAAACAAGTGATAAAGCCGAAGAGGGGCAGACCTTTAGATTTAAATAAGGCAAAGATTCCTGAGAGGAACCATCGGAAGAGGAAGATGTTGAAGCAGTAAAGCAATGGCAAAAAAACAGTTTATGAAGGTGGAAAAAGATGATGTAGAAAGTTTTGCATAGGAAAAGAAAGCTACAGTAGTGGAGCAGGGGATTTCGGTCTCCTTTAGGGAGTTTGTTTTTGTTGGATGGGGTGCTAATGGTTTAATGTGTCTGAAGACACTGGGACCAGTCTGAACAGTCTCACCAGGTCAGACACAGAGGTCAGTCAGACATTACCCGGTGCTCGCAAGTTCTGATGCCCACAGCTCTTGTTCTGGCTTGTCCAAATGTGCTTCAATATATGATTAAGACCTAAAGAGCAAAAAAATAGAGAAAGAAAAGGGAGAGGAAGAGGGATTACTTTGTGTCTCCTTTGGTGTTGTTTGTTGGTCTTAACAGGACTGAGAACACTTAAAGCACTTAAACCAGTCTGACCAGGGTGACCTCCAGGGCACAGAGGTTAAAAGCTTTCTGTTGACAGACTGACTGACAGGCAGCGAGGGAACATAGAAGGTAAAATTCAGCAAAGAGAAGACACACAAAAAAGGCTACTGGAACAAAGGAGGGTTTTACTGTTTTATAATAGAAAATCATATATTCAGTCTGAGCTCAATCAATCATCAGGTTTAAATGTATTTTCTTAGTCTTCTTGTCTGTGAAATATTTTTTCACAATTATTTACTACATGGAATCTCAGATCTTTATACCATATATAATTTTACATGACAAGGTTTATTTTTTTAACTTTTATTAAGAATGTCCCAGTATGAGATTTATATAGTATGACCTGTTTGAGTAAAAAACCTTGATTTCACAAGTTTTTAGTAATTAGACCAAATTATTGAACACTAACGTATAATGGGAATTAAGAGATGTTATTAGAAAAGAGACTATACGTTTCTCACCTGCTTCATACCAAGACGTTTAGAAGAAAAAGTGTTTTTTTTTTGGTGTTCAAGAGCCGCGCAATATTTTGTTTATTTATCACTAATACAATTTCAGTATGACAAAGAACTACTTGGATTGCAGTGGTTCTATAACTACCAAAAGCCTGAGCTCTGCATAGCTTTCTGATTTCTTTCTAAAGGTAGAATAGTGATTTAACTTCCACACTAACAGTAGTTGGTAACCTTGTTTAACTTTAGGTTGCTGTTTTCATGCTGGCAGTTTTCTGAAAGCCTAGGCTAACGTTGCGTTTTTATTAGAGATCAACCAATACATTTTTTTCTTTTCCAAAGCTGATGCAGATTATTTTGACATCAGTCTAGCTGATCCCTGATATCTGCTGCCGGGACATATTGGGGCTCCATTTTTCAGGCTGATTTTGCCTTCTCCATCTATATGTTAAAAATGACACAGAGATAGTAAATGTTCAGCAATTCTCGATTTAAACAAAACGACACAATTTATTAAGAAATCAATCAAAGCAATAACAATGGATAACAGATGGCAGGAGCACATTTCATGCAATCTCAAGGCATGGATGCTTGCACTAATGAATCGACAAATGGTTTCTGATACAAGAAAAAAAATCAAATATTGGCCATAAATATCAGCCGACCAATGTATCGCTTTGTGTCTAGTATTTGCTCTCTGTTTTGTTGTTACTTGTTGCCTATAAGATGACAAATCTTTGATTAATGTATCAGTTCCTCTCATGGACAGCTGGAGATAGTCGAACACCGATCCAGACACGGTTAACCTGGGATCTGCAGCAGCCAGTGGAGATGTTCTTTTACTGTGTATGAACTTCATGTAAAGGTTAAAGGGGGGTGCACATTAGTCTGTAGTTTTTAACAGCTTTCTCTGCAAAGCAGGCATAACGTTGAAGGAAATGCACCTATGGGAATCTGAATTTCCGTTTGTCAGAAACTCCAGGAATTATCAATTGAAAAGGCCTTGATTTGTACTTCAGTCTGATGTTGAGAGCAAATGAAAGCAAAGGGCAGAGAAAGAAGAGATGGTTGGGTAATCAAAGAGTATGAGGAAAGTTCTTCTTCAAGCTTTTATTGTTTGATTTATTTCCGTCCATTTCGCCTGCTCTTGATCTGCCTGCCCTTCATGGAAGACCAGGTCTTATATCTTTACTGCTTGTGGTGTATTGTGTCTATGCATTGATACTCTTCCATTTCAAAGCTATTAACCTCAGTGATATACAGATTCAGAAACGTTCACACAACGTTTGAGACATTGCAGAGACTTTTATGCTTTTCCATTTGGACATATGCACATACACTCAGGATGCAGTCACCTGTAACAGACTGGGCCCAAAAACATCACGCCCCATTTCACCAACATACCGCCCTGTGTGTGAGTGTGTGTGTGTCTGACTGCATGGAGCCATTAGCTGTAATATATCCTTTCCTCCCCGCCCGTATTTGATCCCTGCTCTTTCTCCCTAGCTCTCTTTTCCCTCTCCTCTCTGTTGGTTTTCAGGCATTTTAAAGGAAGCTACAAGTCATCACCCATCTCTCATGGTACATATAATTTCAGTCTTGGGTTCACCCTCGCATATTTTCACACACACACACCTACAGGATAAAGTTCCTGTTAAAGCTTTTATTTTATGTCCTCACCTCTTATGGGGATGTTGAACATAAGCAGAGCCTTAGCTCTGTGTGTGCATTAAATAATCTGGTTAGTGTTGGCCTTGCAGTATCTCACCGTCTTCTAAAATGAGTATTTAAAGAGTGTGTTTGTCTCTAAATATGTGTGCATGATTGGTTGATAAGCTTGCTTGGTTTTTAGAATTACGTCTTTTATTATGAAAGAGCTGAATTGAAATCAGTAGGAAGATCTAGTCACCCAATTTCTGATGGATTCTTGGTGAAAAAACAAAATCACAGCATCTGCATCTCAATCTGATTGAGATATGGTGGCAAAAGGCTTTTCAAGTGTTTAGTATGACTGAAATACAGCCTTTCTACAAAAAAGTGGGACCAAAATGTTTTTCTAGTTCTTTCTATCAGGCAGTCAGAGTTGTTGGAAGGTTTTGGTTTGATCTTAATGTTTATCTTATCTTGGCGTGAATATTCATTGCAACTTTATGCATTACAAGGAAATGTGTCCTCTATTTCCCCCCCTCTCTTAGAGAGCAGCGTGCTGTCTCACTGCAGCCCACCCGGTCCCTAAGCTAAGGGTCTTTCACTGGGACCAGATTTGCAGTCTGTTGGGTTTGAACCTGGTATCTTGCAGAAATGTCTGAGAGAAAACCAGTGTTGTAATTTGGTCCAATCTCAATTCTTGTCTCAAACGTTTTATAATGCCTGTGTGATATGCCCGGCTGCAAACGTTTAGTTTGTTTTATTTCATTGTTTGTTGTGAAATGTGATCATTTTAGCAGCGTGTTCCACATGTTAAATTTTGTGGCCCTATAAATTTAAGTCACTTTCCAGAGGGGATGATTGAAAACATTGACAGTTTTTAAAACTTCATGAAACTTGAGTGAGGAAAAAAAAAAGATTAATTGGATTTAGTTGGAAAAAATTGGATATTGGACTACTGTAAGGCAAGCTGCAACTATAAACTAAGAGCTTTGATAGATTTTTACTGCTTTTTAACAAAATCACAACATTTCTAAAAAATAAAACAACAAAAAAAAAAACCCAAAACACGCATTTTTGCCTGTTTGGAATGATTAACCTGCGGATATAGAAAGTGTACTTTTTATTCCCTCCAGTTTAAGATACCGGTACATATTTTGATATTTTAATGAACCCAAGTATTAAAAATCCACAGGAGCATGATGTGTAGCTTGGGAAAGGCAAGCTATTCATTACTGTTAAATGATAAAATGTTTTTCTATGTTTTCAGATGTTGGTTCAACCAAAGAAGTTGCTTTTTCAGCTTTCCTCAATGGTCGCTACCCCCCCGCTGATCTGACCGGAGACATAGTTGTGTCCTACAGCTCGCCAACAGGTAAAGTGGCATCTGACATTCATTTTGTGTTTGTCTGCACCCAACATAGACATGGTTTATATATTCCCTGTTTCTTGATGTATTTTGTTGTTTGGAAATATTCTCCTAATTTACAAATTGGATTTACAATTAAATCTTTATCCCATATATGATTATACATGGGTGTAGCAGTGGGTGGCGCTGTTGCCTTGCAGCAAGAAGGTTCTGGGTTCAATTCCCAGCCTGTGGTCTGTCTGCATGGAGTTTGCCCATCTCCCTGTGCCTGTGCGAGTTCTCTCTGGGTACTCCGGTTTCCTCCCACAGTCCAAAAACATGACTTGTTAGGTTGTCCTTAGGTGTGTGTGTGTGCATGCATGGTTGTACGTCTTAGTATGTTTCTGTGTACACAGCCTTTCACCCATAGTCTGCTGGATATTGGCACTGGCCCAACTGGGACTGAAGGGAGGGAATGGATGGATGACAGGGGTTGGATTTTCCTTAATTTTTTACTAAGAATGTCTCATTATGTAATTTTATATAGTATAACTAGTTTGAGTCTATTGACTTCACATGTTTTCAGTAATTACAGCAAATTATTGAACACTAATATTTAACAGGATTTAGGTGATGTTTTTAGACCCCATTTATAAAAGTGCAGGAAAATGTAGTTTTTAGTGAATCGGTCTCATTGTTAAAAAATGAATGATGCTAGTAATTATTTATTTTTCAAGTGATCAAATGAAGCATTATTGACCAATCTGGTCATGTGAATTTAGTTTTACATGTTCATAATATACCAACATCAATATAATTATAAGCAGAAATAAAATGAAGGATAAAACTAGCAGTTTGGAAATCTATATCCGTTTTGTTAGAACTGGGGGTGGGGGGGTTCTTTCCTCATTTCTTTGTGTCTTTGTCGTCTGTGTATTCTGTGTCTCTTTATTCTTTTTTTTATTCTCCACCTTTCAGTCTTTACATTAGAAAGTTACTCCTGCTGTCCCTCTGTGCTCCATTCATCGCCTTTAGAGATCGCAGATTTTTTTCCTGATCTATTTTCCTCATTTTCTTGGTCTCTGTTGTGTGTTTTAATTTAGCTCTGCTCAAATTTTGTGCCTTAAAGGTCGTGACATACACGTGCTCCTTCTGCTAGCAGGATGTTCACCTACATGAAAGCAAAGTGACTCAGTGTGAGTCTGCATTGGTGACATGTTTTCATCCTGCTGTTGTCAAGTTTGGTGCTTTTCAAGAGGAAGCTTTGGGATGGAAGTAACCCGTGATATGATGATGTAGCGTTAAAAACAAAGGATAATCACTGGATGCATATCTGTAGCCATTTCCTTCTTTTGTTTGTGTGCTTATTTGATCTCACAGTGAAGTAGCTGATGTCTCAGCCTTTAAGGTGTTGAAAGACACGGTTTCTGACGTTTTTAATTTTTTTCTTTTGCAAAGAAGCAAAAACAACCCATAATCCACCAACCTATGAGTTAAAACACTGTAGATTATAAATGTGATGCATCAATATTTATTCTGAGTCAACAGTTTTCTTTTGGCACTGATAGTTTTACTCTTTACTCTTCCATAAAGTAAAAAGAAACTAAAACTTTGCTCAAAAGTGTGCAAAGTGAATAGAAGTTCCTTGCTCAAAACCTCTTCTTCAACTCTGATCATATTATTAAAATGTTACATTTAGTTGGATACAGAAATGATTTGTGCTTATTTTCAAACCTCCAAACAGGCAGTTTAAGTACTGTCATTAGAAAGTGTATACAGATTTGTTTTTACATTAATAGTGTCAGCAACGATTTTTTGTTTTTTTGTTTGTTTCTTTATATAAAAACGCTGCTTGATACTTTTAGAGAAATGTAAAAATGTCTCCATTAGCTGGAATATCAGAATCAAAAGCATTATGAAGTTAACAGCTGTCTGGTCTATAACATCTAGTATTGTGTGACGGTGCTGAACACCATCTGCGTACGGAGAACTCCACTGGCGAAATGACATTTGGGCTCTTTCCAGACGAGCCCAGTTCATCCCGCTGCTGCCTGCAGGCATCTGTTTCCAGGTTCTGCAATATTTCTGAAAGATATAACTTTCCAAAGCAACAGAACCACTCTTTATTTTTAAATGTCACAGACCTCCTTTTGAGAGAAAAAAAGAAAATAAATCTGCATTTGTTCAAAAATCAGGTCATGAAAAAAGGCTTATGATTTGTGCTATTGTTTCCCTTGGATTACATTTGCTTTGGCAGGCATCTGTTGGCGGAACAGTTTTTCCTCCCCAGAAGCACGCTTAATGTGAAATGTCTGGAAACATTGGGAAGTGTTTCTTTCTTGTTAAGGGTTATTGTGATGCTATAAATAGTTTAAAATAAGGAGTCTGGGGTATTTCAATGGGCTCTACTAAAAGGAGAGCTTGTTGGAAAGTGAGTTTGTATTTTGGAAGAGATCTTTTGGGTGTTTGGTGTTAAAGTGTCATTTAAGGTGGAAAAAAGAGACAAGTTGGTTATTTTCCAACAGAGCAGGTGCTGAGCTACATTTAGGGGTAAATATGTTTGAATAAAATGAGAAATAAGTTTTAAACAAGACCTTATAGTAGTCAGAAGACAAGCTACTGAAAGACTGGAGAAGGTGGGAAGGACACCACTAAAGATGTAAACGATAAACAATATTAAAAAAAAACACAGAAAAAAACAGAACAAACAAAAAAAACCCAGACTAGTCCAACAGAAAATTATCATTTATGATCATTTCATCAACATTGTTAGTTTTTATAGTGTAATGGCTCTATTATGTTTGTTCATTTAGCGACAATGTTTGTAGTAAGAATAACTCCTTTTTGTTGCTGTTCTTTTAAGCACTGGTTTCTAAAATTTCTTTTAATATTTTCCATTTCTGAAAACATACAACTTATTCAGGATAAATAATCCTGTTGTCTAACTTTTACAGTAAGTTCTAGTCTTGGTTTTTCTCCATTTAACAGTACAACAAGATGGATTTCTTCATGTGCGGAGAAAATGTTTTACAACCTTTGTCCTTCTCAAAGATCTCTGCATTCAGGAATACAATGTATAAAGGATAAATTGACCCAAGATAAATTGATGTCTCATTTTTTTCTATTTACATTCCCTTTGAAATCAATAAAGTACTTTTAATTAAAGTCCTGTTCAATGTTAAAATACCAAATATTCCTCTAGCATTTATCATTTTCTATGTCTTCCAGTGCTAATCTGCTGTCATGCCTCATCACCTCTTATCCCCAAAATGCTGCTCTGGCTTAGGAGGAATGCATCATTTTGTATTCACTGCCACCCAGGGATGATGATTACACTTCCACACCACCCAGCCCCACATAACGCAATCCCACCCTGAGGCTACTGTGTCCTTCTTTAAGCTCTACAAAGGCTTTGACATTTAAGAAGACTGTTGACTTCTTAAAACCTTCAAAGGAGGCCTGATGATGGCAAGAGATGTTACAATCTAGAAAGAATTTCATTAGTGCCCCTCTGTGATTTCCCTAATACCCTGAGAGTGGGCTTTCTACAAACACACTCAAGTGGGATCAAATAGTGAAGTTTGGCATCAACAGTACATTGTTAGCTCACACACAGAATATGTTCATCTGAGTGATTGATAGAAGCTTTCAAATAATACTTTTCATAACCATAGCCAGCCATGATCCATTGGTTGCTATGCCAAGTGAAAACCAAAGATGCTCGCTGACTGTCTTTTTTTTCCTAACTTTTATGTTTGGTAGGATGACCAACATCTCCACATACTCATATTTCCCTTTTGTCTTTTGTTGGTTCCTAAGTTTTTATAAAATGAAATTTATAATGAATCTTTGTAGGTGTAGGTTCATTTAAGGACGATCACATTTTTAGCTCGCTTACTCAGTGAGAAACATAGATATAACAGTTTTAAAAGATTTTAGAGGAATTAAAGCCTGCTGGCCTGTGAATTTGACTCAGAAACACTTTTTATTCTTTATTATGATTTATGAAATTTTCTCCCCTATTTTATAGCAGCATGCGTTACTTCCTGGCTTTGATCAAAGGCCTTTATATTTCAATTATATTGCTGTAATCTTTTATTTAAAAGAGAAGGGTGTTTATATGACATGTTAACCTGATTTTTTATTTTTATTTTATTATGCATGTTTTTTTTTTAAATACGGCAGAATGATTTTCACTGTCATACAGAAATATTCACAGATCTTCATCAGTCTTATTCTGAACCAAATTTGACATTTTCTTTATAGCACTAACTACTTAAACAGCACAAATCAATTAGATAAATATTCTAATTCTCAATAATTAGAAGAGTAGTTTTAGTAGCTCAATCACCTCAAGGCTTTCTGCCTTTCTCTCTCCCTATATTTACATGATGAACTTTTTATTCGCATCCAAATTCTTTATGTGATTCGGCCTTTTATTGGGATTGTTGAAGAAGACGGAGAAACCTTTGCCTCTTTGTTCTTTTTGCTTTGACCAAGTTTTCGAAAAAGTTTGGCAAAGTACTCCATAGATGGATGTTGTTTGTGTTCACAGGATATTATTTAAAAAATCTCTAAGCACCTCTAGGTTTGTCCTTTATTAGACCGTTTATATAAACATGTTTTCATTCTGCTTTTTTTTTGTCTCTTATTTTTTTTCTTTGCTAGATTCAAGCTGTAGGTCACTGAATTAAAAGTAATAAAAAAAAACACATAAGAGCTATTAAATAAAGATATTCTTTAAAAAATACAGGTCAGACACCAGCTATGTAAAAATAAAAAAACAGTATGAACACAATTTGAAATGGAAGAAAGAAGCAATGCCTCCTCACTGCCAGATCTGCTCTTGCACATTATGACATCATAATAGTAGGAGAGTTTTTTCACAATGGCCAACCTTTTTTCACTATTTTAGTACAATAGCATTTGAATTTCTTTTGTGTGTCAAAAATGTAAAGAACAAAATGCGCATAAACATACGGTGAGGTTTCAAGAGATGTAACTACATCCTAATTATTTTAAAAACTGAAGGTACCACCAGGACACCTGGACTTTGTGTCAGCACTGTCGCCCAGCAACAGCAGGAAATACTTGGATGTTGTCAGACTTAATGATACACGTGGCTTTTAAAAAATAAGATAGATATTTTTTTAAAGCACCATCAAGGAGTCATCTTATTGGTTTTGTCAGTTTGTAATATGGTGAAAACTTAATATGCATGAAAAGAAATTGAAGAAGAAGTCATTTTTTTCCCTTAAAGTTGTAATTAGGTTATGGTTGGATAAATGGTGAGTAAAGCAGAGGTTTGAATGTAAACAGAGGCACTTAAGCATGACTTTCATCAGTTTTGGCAAGGGAACTTTTTCACTTGGCACCTTATTCCCTTTCTATTGGCCTGCATCTCATCCATCTGCTTCCTATTCGTCTCTCAAGGAAATCGTCTTTAACCAGTCTAATCAGAACCTAATCTTCCTGGATTACGTTCCTGTGGTTTAAAGGTTAGAGAAGCAGCAGACAGACTTAAATCCCACAGGCAGCTGGAAAACACGTCTCCGAGGAGCTGGGATCGAGATGCTCTATCTTGTGTCATTCCTTTTAAACATCCCATATGTTGTTTAGAGATGTCCGCAGTTTGACAGACTGTGCAGTGTTTCAGATTTACACTCTATAGTTTATGCTTTAAATACGTAAAGTTGACTGCCATGGGTTGACAAAGTTTTATTTGCATATAAAAGCAGTTAAAAAACATACATCAGAAAAAATAATTATTTGAAAGGAGAATTTGTTCAGTGATGTATTTTTTGCATCGTAAGGATAAAGATGTTAGAGCGTTATCTGCCTCCAACCATAGTACGGATTTACCAGAGTAAAACTTTTGATACAGATCAGTTCACTGTGATATATTTTAGTCGCCTTATTCTCTCAGAGAAGTTTGCCGTAAAGTGAATCCATGACTTTTAATTTTCCAGGATGTATTTTCATTACTTTGTCAGCTTTGCTTGTTTAGTAACTTTTTTCCACTTTAGCTACACTGTTTGATTGTGAAAACAAAAAGAGGCAAAACAGTTTCATGATATGTGTAGAAATTCAGTCTATTCAAATATTAATGGGATATTTTTAATATTGTCTTTTGCAACCAAATTAGATTTAAATGTGAAACTCCATCGCCTTTTTTCATTGATTACAACTGAATATGAACAATCATTGAGAACACTGGTTCTTTATTGCATCTTTTAAGAGTATTTTTATAATGTTTACTTCTTCTCTCCCTACTTTCTGCAGAACTTAATCCCAAAGGTAAGCTTTTCTGTTAGTATTCCCGGCTAGACTAGAACAAGTAGAAACAAACAGTCTTTATTAAAAGACAAACATGTCTACTAGATTCATGCATAGCCACTGTATGCTACATTTTAAAATATCGTCTTGGAATCCAACGTTTTAAATTTTGAAAACATACCAATCATCAATGATACTTGAAATACTTTCCAAACACGCACACTGCAGTATATACAGGAAGAGGCTGCTGTTGAGTGTTTATGTTCCTGTTATATGATCCTTGCAATACGTCTTTCACCTCAGCACACATTTCCTCACTCTCAGGGAAATTAAAATATCCATTTTTATCCATTTATTCTTTCCCATTCTATGAGGTTTACAGAGTAATATAATATTTCTTATACGCATCACTTAACAGGCACAAAGTAGCACAGATGTTCCAGCACACATTTTGTCACCAAATTTTGTATGGCTTTCTTTGCTGCCTCCCCCTTGTATTTTGTGATAATGTTAAAGTCCCAATGCCTTATCCATCAAGCTATCCTTAATTCCTCCCTATAGGACATCCTTCCAGTTGTAGTTCACCCAGGTACTCAACAGTCATTTTTAGTTTGTTTGTTTGGAGGCAAAGGGGGATCCGCTGTTATCTGGTGCGGACTTTAGAGGCTCTGCATCGTTAAACTTCCACTAACACTCATGGAACATTCAGTTCTTAAGGATTTAGCACCAATTCACAACTAATGTCTCCCTTAGGGCACATTCCTTTCATTTAAGACAAACGGGTCCAGTTCTTACTGGACCTATTTGTCCAGCATAAATTCCATCACAATCAAATTAGGTTTATCAGTAAAGACTAATTTCTTGAGTTCTTGACTTTTTAAACAAGTCATCAGACAAGTAGCACCAAACTAAGAGCAAATTCTATGGGAAAAGAAAACCTAGAATAAACAGTTAATGGTAGCAAAAACTTTGTCAGTGTTCTAAGAAAGAAGTAATGCATTTTTACTGGGATAAAGAATTATTTTTTTCAATTTGAAACTAACAAAGAAAACATGAAAATAAATGTTTTTTATTTTCTTTCATAATAATATAGAAAGTTGGAGAACTGTTACTTTTTTTCTCATTGTGATACTTCATTTAATATATTAACAACAAACTAATAGGAAAAACAATTATTTTATTTTTATTTTGTTTTGGGCTCCTATAGCATTCCTTCTTCATGAGCCCTATTAAAAATACCTCATTCTCCTGGATGCTGGACATGTACAAGCTGGCTTTATTTAAAAAAACAAAATCAGCTGTTCTGGCACACAATCCACCCTTTAGAGTAGTCTCATACGGATGACAAAACTGCATTATTGGTGCCGAAATGTTGTTTTGTGTTGATGCAATTTCTGGGAGAACTACTAAACCAACCACTCCCTGAAAGATCATTAAAGCTGGCTGTTCAAAGTGATGGTAAAACACAGAATCTGGATAAGATCCAGTGTGGCGCTTTTTCTGTCAGTGAAGATTTGGGGAGCCATGTCACATGTCGGTCAAAAATCAGACAGGCTAGTACAATGAAATCTGAGAAGCATTTTGAAGATGCTGGTTTCGTTTTCCATCAAGACTTGGCTCCTGGCCACAGATTGGGTTAGTGATATCATGGTCCTCGATTGCCCAACAAACCCGATACAGAATGGCATACCCGATACATTGGCATACTTTTTGGTAATGTAATAAAAATCTTCTCAACTGTCTAAGGCAATAACTACTCTTTTTTTTATTTAAAATGAGCTTCAGTCCACTTTTGAAATATGTTTTAATCTATTTGAGATGCACCTAAAATGTTTATACAGATTAATACAGAAACGCTGAGCTACTCTATATCAATGTGTTATAAACTTAACAGCATCATCAACCATTAATCATCGTAGCAAATGGTCAAAGTCAAGAGACAACATAAGGAAGCAGCAGTTATAAATTCTTTGGAGAGAAGTAGAAGTGAAATACAGGCTGCAACTTTTAATCTCTCCTCTAATGTTCACTGCTTTACTTATGGGATTGTGTTTATCTATACATGTTCTGTTGGATGCGATGTATGTTGTCATAGATTAATAGATCTGACGCCTTAAAGTATTAACATTTTAATTATTTTAGCCAATTAAAAAAAATAAAAGAATAAATGTGGTTGTAATTGTCTCTATATTAAACTAAAGCATGCAGAACTTCTCATTGAAGTAAAGTAGGTAATGCATGACAGCTGCATGTGACCAAACCTTTTGAGGAGTGGAATGTGCAGGGATTGTTTCTTTTTATTGTTTTCCCTGTGGGCCACAGAAACAAAACCTAAAGAACATGTGCAGATGACATCTAGTTTTCCACACATATCTTTTATACCCACACAGATACGCCAGAGGTTACATCACTGCAGCTGTGGACTGAACCTCATCCTGCTCACAGGGTCTTCTGTTCACATTTTGTCTTTGCTCTTTTATTCACTTTACCTGTTGCAGACACATGCACATTTAAGCAGATTTAAACTGGATGGTGAAACGGCTTCTGGAAAACTTCACGTCCAGTTGCCTAAACTGAACCTTCCAAGCTTGACCATGACCTGGATGGCTGAGAATAATTAAAAATAATTAAAATTGAACTTAAAATTGAACTTAATTGCAACTGCAATTGAGGTTATGAACCTTACTTCTATTCTTCTTGACGAATGAGAAAATCTTCCTAATATCCAGACAGGAAATAGTTGTCCATCTGAAAAAAAACTATACTTCTTCTTAGTCTGCTATTGTCATAATTCATAGTGAGTTATGTATATTATATCTCTTCTCTCAGAATTGATCATACCTGAATGTTTCATCCTTAGATCTCTGTTAGAAATCCTTCAAGCTAGACCTTGAAGTTTTATATAGTGGAGGATCTCCATAGGAAAAGCCTTAAAAATATGTGAAAATTGAGAACAGAACTGAACACTAGTCTTGCAGTCCAACTTCTTTTTGCTAGCAGAAGACTAACTCCAAAGATGCAAACACACTCAGTTTGTAGTTTTTCCCAAGATAACCTGTTTTTTCTAGAATGCAGCACTTTATTTTCACTTCAAAACTGGGCGTTGGGTTAGTAATGGGAGAAAGCCATAAACTGTTGAAAAGATAGTTCCTCTAAGGCCTGTCAGTTTCCCGACAGTATGATTTATGAAGGACATATAGAAATACATTTTAACACGGTTTTCATGAAATGTTTTTGAGGTAAAGTCACTATTCTGTTAAGTTTCAGTGTTCAGAACATATTCTGTTATGACAACTTGGGAGGACATGAGAGACGGGATGGGAGAAGAGGATATTTTAAAACGCTAATCCAGTCATGAACATGTGAAGAGTAATTCCTTCTCCACTACCTTAAGGTTAGACAAAGTGCAAAAACACTGCATTATAAATGAAAATCAGAAACGTAAAACAATCCCGTAATTTTTGTACAGACTGCACTGCTGGTAAAAGGTGCCGTGAAAGCGTTGATCTTTCACTGTATGTCTAAAAAGGTTTCTCCTTAATCACAGTGGGAACTCGTTGCCTTTAATTAGTATTTGTTGAGTGTGATTTGTTATTTAACTATTCAGTCATCCAGAATGAAGGGTCAACAACTAAATTAGGCATATGAGGACTGCAGGAACTAGACCACAGTCTGTCTTTCGTTTCAAAACTCGATTCATTTTCCCCCCTTATTTTTCCAGATTTGTTATTTTTGGCTTTACCTCTTTCCTTTTTCTTTATGTCTTTCAGTTTTTGTATATGAACCAAATTGAATTATTAAAATAATTACACAATAATTGCTTTTCAGGAATGAAAAGGTGCACAGTAGTTGTAGGTAACTATTCTAAATAAGCTGGGACTTTCCGCAATTAAACCTGCTTCCAAACCAAGCTGTCAATTCCAGTTATTTCTGTTTCAGTCTCTCTGATGCTGTTTTATTTCCATTTTTTCCTCAGCTCAGGTTTTGCCTCCTCTCCCCCGGTTACTTTGCTTCGTCTCTGCTTAACAACTCTCTCCTTCCACCTTTCCTTCCCTCTATTATTTTTACTGAGTCTAGATTTCTGCCAAGATCAGCACTGCTTAAGATCACAACCTAGTTGTCACTGGACGTACCTCTTCCCCTCAGTTTTTTCCCCCTTTTTCTGCTAAAAAAACTTTAAGGTTTTACAAAACTTCCCTTTCGGATCTTTGACAGACACACCTTCACAGTTGGTGTTGATGTTAAGTCTCTTAGCGCTCAGGTACTCCGTAATCTGAACACCCTTCGTGCTTTCTGTGCTCACAGATGTTGACCTCTTAGCTGTTTAGAGAAAAAGCCTTAGAGGTGATGTAGTGAGCTTGTTTAATATCACAACAAGCTACCTAAAGAGGAAGCTGCCTTCAAATTAGAGGGTGTTTTTAAAGAAAAAAACATCAAGGGACAAAGACTGTGGAGTAACCAACATTACTGCCACCTAATATGTCTGTAGTAGCAATGATGGTCATTTTAGTTTAATGGAAAATATATATTTTAACTCCAAAGTGTTTACTTTTCATTAGGAGTTCCCAGGGTTCTCCAGTCCAGGTTCAGTCTTCCTCTGGCTCTGGTTTGTGTACCTTCATCGCCAGCCAAAACAACCACGTTTAAGATCACTGTGGACACCAACCAACCACCAGTTGACCTCAGCGCCCTCTTCAGGGGTAACTATTCATTTATTGTGTAAAGTTATTATAATCATATTTGTATTCAAATTATTTTACAAAATCACTGTTTGCATTCCTGCTGTTTCATTCCTGGGTATATATATATATTTATATGCATAAATATAGACATTTCTCACCTTTTCTTAATCACTCTAAATATTTGCAAATTTTTAAAATATTTTTAATAAGGTACAACAGTTTTTCAATATGTTTTCTTTTTGCCCTCAGGGTAGAGTTCAGACATTTTCAAATCAGTTTGTTTATATAGCACCAATTCAAAACACAATTATATGCTTTAATTTAAGCTTGAAATTAACATTCAATTCAATCTATTTCAGCTTATTTAAATAGGGCTAATTAACAACACACGTCATCTCTAGGCACTTTATAGAGACGGTTCAACCAGATCATAGAATCAGATTGTTACAAAGTTTTCTATTTAAGGAAAATCAGATGATTTCATGGACTCATGGACTCAACAGCAATCCCTCACACCAAGGATGCATGTACAGTGGGGAGAACAAGTATTTGATACACTGTTGATTTTTCAGGTTTTCCACTTGCAAAGCATGTAGAAGACTGTA